>OZ017741.1:271169630-271469630 GCA_963969285.1 Odontomyia ornata | reverse complement strand
TTTTGTTGATCACAATCTCCTCCTCTTAAAGCTCAGAAGCTTTCATCTTCCAGATTATATAATATCCTGGTTTTCTTCCTACGTCT
Source organism: Odontomyia ornata (assembly GCA_963969285.1). Taxonomy (NCBI): domain Eukaryota; kingdom Metazoa; phylum Arthropoda; class Insecta; order Diptera; family Stratiomyidae; genus Odontomyia; species Odontomyia ornata. Next base: position 271,469,544 of record OZ017741.1, on the reverse strand, counting down.
CCAATCGTTCGTGTGTTGTTACAGTTAAATCCTGCCTTTCATCTCCCTTTGAGCCAAAGTCTGGTGTTCCGCAAGGCTCAATTTTGGGCCCTCTTCTATTTTTGCTGTTCATTAATGATCTCCCATTGACCTTATCCTCCCCTTGTCTATTATATGCTGATGATCTTAAAATATTCAGAGTAATCGAAAGTTTCGAAGACTGCGACAGACTGCAAAAAGATCTTTCTTCTTTAGCTCGGTGGTGCAACTCCAACTCTCTTAATCTGAATATTTCTAAGTGTCATCAAATGACTTATACGTACAAAAAGACTCCTCTGTTGTTTCGCTATTCCATTCTTTGTGAGACCATAGAAACTGTTTCAAGTTTTAAAGATCTGGGCGTAGTGTTCGATGTTAAACTGAAATTCGAACAACACGTTATGATGGTAGTGTCAAAAGCCTTCCGCCTCGCTGGATTTATTCTAAGATCATCTAAATCCTTTCACCATGTTTCGACCTCGGCCAAACTCTTTGTTTCCCTAGTTCGAAGTATACTTGAATACTGCTCCCAAGTATGGAATCCACATAACAAATATTTGATTGATGCTGTTGAATCTGACCAGCGAAGATTCACCCGAATATTATACTACAAATTCTCTATGGTCTATGCCCCATACAGTGAACGCCTTAGAACCCTAAATCTTCCATCTTTAGAGAAACGTAGGTCCTTTCTTGATGAGTGTCTTCTTTTTAAGCTCCACAACAAACTTCTTCCTGACGATCTCTGCAATCTAATATCTCCCATTAATCCGGTTCGCACAAATCGTCTCCAACTTGTATTTAATGTTCCCTTCGCACGTACGAATGCTTACTATTTCTCACCGCTTGTACGCCTACCACGTGTTCATAATGTATTGCATCTTGGTCCTTTGCCACAGTCAGTTTTTGTTTTTAAATCTATATTAAGAGATATACTTGAATTACCTAATAATTAGTTTATCTTGATTAGCGACTTAACTTGAATTTCGAATTTATTGTGAATTACGGAATTTAACTTACTTCTAATTATATAATAATACTATTTTTTATTTGCGTTCCTTCTTTTTCTGTCGCATCTCATTAGTAACTGGACGGTATGTACTCTGTTGATATTGATGTAAATAAATAAAATAAAATAAATAGACACTGAAGATAACTCAAAGTAGTTGGAACGCATCTACTCACTTAAAAAAGTAAGGCCCGATGGCTTTTCAAGAAAAAACAAAATTAACTGAGAAATTGTAATCAAAAAATTAAAAGCTTCTGATTTAACTTTCATGGGCAATATAATCCTTAGAGTCTAATTTCAAATCAGGCTGGATAAGTATAAATAAAAAATCTACATGTCGGTTTCAAAACAGATTGATAAGCAAATAAAAGGCAACAAATGATCCTCATTCCTTCGGACGGAAATGGATAGGCTGCAACATATTCTTCATTCATGTCCGACATCACTGATGTGCAATTTCTTGGAGCTGCAGATTCTATGTAATATCGGTTTTGAAAAAGTACGAGGGTCAGTGCTGAAAATTTAGTTCAATAAGCGAGTATTTCTCTCAAATTTTTACTGGAATTTTTTTATGCCTTGAGCCTACGTCATTTTCTAAGTAAAATATTCATTTACAATACTAATAATTCAACTGTACATCACCACGTTGGCCTTGAAATTCATTCAGAATTACGTACCCCATATAAACGTAGAAACCGTGACAAATATCAAGAAATTTATTATTTATTTACCACTTGTTCACGACTTAAATCAATATTTCCTAAAGTGCGATAAAAATGTTTCGTTAAACCCAAGATACATCCATTCAAATCATTTATTCCCACAACCAACCAGAGCAATATTTCAGTCATAGCGTGCCGCGAAACGTTTTTGGTGTAATCAAACTCTTGGCGAACAACTTTTTAAAAGGTTTAACGAAATGTTTTCTCCAATTATAACTCACCCAATTGCTTAGCACCACGCGATTTTACAAAAGAATTTACCCGAGCAATCTTTACAAATATTTTGTAAACAAAATGAATGATAAAATGTATTTATATAATAAAATATAGCGCTTGGATTGGCATAAACTATAGTCAATGGTGCCTGGATGAAATATTTTCAAAAAGGACATCAAGTGCAAAAATGGCGGTTTTATGCAGTGAAGCTGTTGGCTTGAATGATGAATGGGAGCTCTTGCGAGGAACATTAACTCTATTTCGTGTACCATGCAATTTTAATAGATCGTAATGTGGTAAAATGCATTTCTTGTGTACTTTGTCCTGTCATGTCGAGTAAAGTGTATTTCACGTTTCAAAGTGATGAGTTGCAGGAAGATAATGTTCTATATATTTATAAATTTTTATATCGCAAACATTTTCCTGCGTAGTATTCTATTTTGGGTAAATATTCAATGGAAATAGGTTAGCTTATGAAATACCTTCAAGTTCTACTTATTTTAGTTTTAGGTTTTTGCGATAAATCTATGAAAGTAAAGTACTTTATGCTCAAATTACAACACTAAGGATTTATATATACTCGTATTGGTTAATCGATGGAATGAGAAGTGGGTAATACTCAAAATTATCGGTGTCACATTCATTTATAATGCAGAACAAATAAAGGGGACATTTGTGTTTATTGATTTAACCTATTTGAAGAATAAACAGGCAAAAAATTTAATAACTCTACCGTTTTCTACGAAAAATATACATAAACAATTAATATAAAAGTAATAAGAGAATAGAGCTGCGAGAAATAGGTTCCTTTTGCAAGGGATCCCCTAGTCAATTCCTTTTACAAGTTATTGTAATTGAATGATTAAAAATTGCAAATCCTGAGTAATGGGAATTGAAATCATGCACATTTTAATTAAAATAGTTGCAATAAGAAGTGGCTTTTCTTTCAATTACTCAGATTAATAATGAGATGAAAGTAGTAGATAATTGATAGTGTATTCAATAGCCTATTGCATATTACAATAGAAGTTGAGACTTACTCTTGATACTGCCATAGGCTTTGATCATTTTAGGTGTTTGTTAGCCTGTAAATGATATAATTTGTTTCTTAGAATATGTCAGAGCTACGAAGCTAATTTTAGAAGCAATTGACTTTCTACAAGAAGAGAATTGAGCTCATTATGGAGCCATTGTATATACTCGTACACTGGTGATGCTTAAACTCAAAATAAAAGGTTATTTACTGAGGTTAAGTATCCGCTTGCTTTTAAAACACACGGTGCAAATGATTTTAGGGAGGTTAATAGCTACGTTCGAAGACTGCGCCAAACTGAAACCAGGCTTGAACATGGCGATCATAGAATTCGCCACTCATCCATAAATCAAATTGAAATGGTTAAAGGCACTGGGATTTTTGTCATCTATGACTCAAGTCAATACACCAGAAACGATTGTCTTAGAAGCCTTAAATCATAAGAATTAGAGCTTAGCAAAAAGGGAATATAGCTTATCAGGCATGGACCGAAGGTCTCTGGCTCTAACCCAGTTGGTGCCTATGAGATTTGTTTGAGTGATTCATCGGACGGACCACAAGTATAAGTACTGGCTTTAAGTCAGAACGTATCGGCCAAGCGTGTTATTGGCCATATCAGCTTTCGAGCGCCAATATATTTTGACTTCTGACGTTCGTTGTTGTACTTATAAAGATCTATCTTATGATTTTTTGGATGAGACATATCCAATTGCAAGATAGATTGCATATAAAGATAATTTAACGACCTGTATGAAAAAGATCCATTTGAGACCTTTCATACGACACACCACTCAACCAAGCTTGATAAAAAAATGTGTAAGGATATTTTTTTTCACCCCAAACCTTTCGAGAAGTCATCACTTATCTTCCTCTTCTTCGTAGCACTATAGTCCCTCACGGGCCTTTGCTTCTTGCAAATAGTGTCTCGGTCCATTGACCGCGCCCTCCACTTTGAGTCAGACCAGCGTTTCCTCGGTTTCGCCACTGGTCTCCGGCTTTCAGTTTTCGCAACGAATACCTTCTTGGTTATCCGTTGTTTGTCCATATGATTCATGTGTCCAGCCCATTGCAGCTTCCACAGCCTCACAACAGTTGAGACTTCCGGTCCGTCAAAAATTTCATACAACTCATGGTTGTATCGAACTCGCCATTGGTCTCCGTCTAGCTTCGCTCTGATTATTCGCCCAGGACCCGTCTCTCAAAGGCGTTCAATATATTAGCGGATACTTGGGTTAGGGTCCATGTTTCACACCCATACTATAACACAGGTCTTATCACAGATTTATATACTTGGACCTATGTTTTTCTGTGTAGGAAGCTGGTCTTCAAGATCGTCAAAACTGAATGAAATATTTTATTTGCGAGCTGTATTCTTCGGCGTATTTCGTCTCTTTCATTGCCCGTTTTCGTTACTTTGGCGCCGAGATACACAAATTTGCCAACATTTTCGATACTGTATTCGCCAAGTGTAATATTCTGTGTATTTGAGGTTAGGGGTGAGTATCGGTCGGTTCGGTTACCGAACCGCACCAAATCAGCTAAACCGAAACCGAACCGACTCTCTCACAGAAAACCCGAACCGATCCGATAAATGGCAAAACCGAACTCAACCGAACCTATAAAAATCGGTTCGGTTCGGTTTTTATCGGGTTTAACCGAAATAAACCGAAAAGGATAGAGGGTTGATTAAGAATATCCTTAAAAAATAAAAAATAAACAAACCATGCCTTCAATTTGTTCATAAGAAACGAAATATAGTATCTCGAGTTATACCAATTTATTAATTTTATTTTGATATCACAATGAACAACTGAACCAAAATCTTCGAAACTTAAGTTTAAAATAAAGTTTATATAAATTTTCATTTTTTTTAAGTTTAGATAGATACTTTTTAAGTTTAGTTATATATTATATTATTATATTGTACTGAAAACGAGTCAAATGAAATTTTGATTATGCAACAAACAATAAAAATATAATATTCAAGTTCTGCAATCTTGAACCAACCAACAGTAAATTCCACCAAAGTTAGTATAGGGGAGTCATCAAATTACTACAAATGAAATTACATTGTCATATATTGTAGTATGAGGAAAAAGTTCAAATTTATATCTATAGACGAAAATCTTTATAAAAAATAATAATAAATTTGGATGAATATTTACACGCCTTACACGATCATTCATGCTGATTGATCAGTATGGGAAGAGCTTGCACTAACTCCAATATTCGGTAGGTCTAAAAAGAGGAACAAATAAGCAATGAGATTGATATTAGAATAATATTAATACCTTTTTCGAATTTCTCAATCTCCTCCAATTGCTCCCAAATGCATTTCTTTTGCTTTTGTGTTCGTATCCAATCTTGTACACATATTAATGATTCGACAATTTTAGGAGTTAAAGAACTCCTGAATGGATCCAACACACGACCACCAGTACTAAACGCGGATTCAGAAGCAACTGTTGAAATTGGAGTTGATAAAATATCACGAGCCGTTCGTCCAAGGATAGCGAACCTTTCACTATTCAATTGCCACCACCTCAACAAATCGAAATCCTTTTTATTATCTTCAACTAGGCTTTCCTCCAAGTATAAATCGAGTTCTGATTTGTTTTTAATAACACGTTCCAATTCTATTTTCTGCTTCTTGAACTTTGCTTGTATAAATGAATAAGATTCACTAGTTGATTCACTAACGCTTGGCTTTGAAGACGAAGTGATGGCCAATGCACCTTCGTTTTCAGAGAAATACATTTGCTTATACTCGGAAAATAACACCGCCATTTCATTTCTGACCTCATGAAAAAATATTTCACCTGTTTCTCTGCCAAACATCTCACTGAATCCATACAGCATATATTCACATTTCTCACGTGGATCCAGAATATTTGCGAAGAAGATCAGCTTATTCATTTTGCTTGGTTCTCCCCAATATTTGTCGAATTTCAATTTCATTGTATTTCCTAAATGTCTAGCTTCCAAATCATTGCTGTTTTTCCTTTCATTTAAAATGCAGCATACATTGCTGATCTCATTGAAAAATGAATTAGATGTTACATATAAGGAACCTAGAATCCTCAGTGTAGTTTTATAGAAATATTCAAGCATGGTAGCCATCCTTCTTGCACAAGCCCAATCTTCACTTGTAGGCACTCCATCAATCCCTAAATCAACTTTATAATTAAACTCCATCTCCTCAAATCTATCAAATGCTTTTTCAAATTTTTCAGCAACGCTTAACATTAAATAGGTTGAATTTCACCTTGTAGAAACATCCAAACATATAGATTGCTTACTACCTATTTCTCCCCATATTGAATATTCCTTAAATTTAGCAAGTCTAGCTGGAGAGTTCCGAATGTATCTTACCGCATTCCTTATACGTTGCACTAGGACAAGAATCTTCCATGAATGTCCTAAAACCATCACCCTCAATAAATTTAAAGGGAAGCTCGTCAACAATAATCATACGAGCAAGTGAAGATCGTATTAGGTCTTGATCAAATTGCCAAGTACTGATTTTACATGGAATCCAAACGTTATCGTCATTTCCTTCCTTCACATTCTGTTGTAAGTTTAATAATGTTTGTCGTGTATCCATTGAGTGTGGATTTTGTAAGCAACCATTCATGTGATTCTTAAGGGAAGATGTACCATTTTTCTTGGGATGGCAACAAAAAACACTTCTGCAATAATTACACCTAGCTTTCACAAGTACACCTTGTTCATCTTTGATTTGTTCAAAGTGATCCCAAACTTGGGACCTTAATCTTCTCGTCTTCTGGGATCCATTCGGTGTGCCATTTTTCTCAACTTGAGAACATACTAAAGGCAATTCATTGCTTTCAGTGATATTTTTATCATTTTCCATTGTTGATTGTTGAGATTGTAAATCAGACATCTACAATGCAACCAAATAATGAAGATGCATCAGTTTTTGGGCCAAAATAGTTCAAATGTGGAATGTAAAACAATCTCAACACGTTCTACTCACATAATACTTGAAACCTTAACACACGAGCGCACTGAACATGGATTTGGTCCGGCGGATCAAATCCGTGTTCGGTACGCTTTGAGGAACATAAGATTGGACCATCCAGGTATTATCAACTTTTGTTGCGCAAAATGCCTTTGATTTTGTCACCGCTACAAACTAGGCAACAGTACAGTCATATAAGACCGATAAAACAACAAATATGAGACCAAACAAATAACGCATAGACCACCGAAAAAGGTTGATTACTACACTAAAATATCTTGCAACAAGCAGAAAATTCACAACTGATGGATTTGGTCCGATCAAACCAACACACGCGCGGATTTGGTCCGTAGCGAACCCGGTCCGGAAGAAAAACCATCGAACTCGATCGGACTTAATTTTTGTCCGCGGACTGCTATCCACATGACTGGATTTGGTCCGGTCCGTTTGTGTTAGCACTATCAAAAACATATACCATGTTACACACCACAATCAAATCTAAATAGAACCAATCCATTCCAGAGATGGCATAAAAATAATATAAACTGAACACTCGATTCCAAATGCCTTCCGCTAACAGAACCGAATATTAAGGAAACACTTAAGAAAGTAAAAAACTGAATACACGAAAATCCAATTGTATCCAATAGATGCAAAGTGCGGCTATTCATTTTTTTTAAATTAGACATTGATGTATGCAGCTTAAAAAATAATGCATTTTCTAATGATTGATTTTTTTTTGAGTTGAAAATTGACTACCAATGCTTAGGCTTTTAAAAGTCTTTCGTCAATTACATCAAAAGTTGAAAACTGAAATTGCCGCACTTTGCATCTAATGTACACAATTCAAATATCAATTCCATAACCGTAATATCACACTTACAATTGCAGGCCAACTATCCAATAACTCGCGGAAACAACGATCACACACAGCACAGGTAAAGACATCAAGAAACTAAATGGATGTGAAGTGCCTCAGCAGAAATCAAGAATTTTTTGACCAACTATTGATTGTTTATATAAGCTAAAAATAGAATTTCTTTGTCCTTGCATACAACTCTGTTCTATTGCAACTCTACTCTAATAGGGCCCATACCTACACGGTCAACTTTGTCATCAACTTGGGACATCAACCTTGTTGTCGGTTGATGCAAGAGGCGACAGGTGATGTTGACAACCAAGTTGAAAACATCTTTCCCGAGGCTGTGACCAGTAAGTAAAGAAGCCGGAGTATGAATTTTTCTTTATTTTGTATGCGTTGCGATACCAAAATACGTATAATACAAACGATTGTTTGTTTTATTTTATTCGCTTTTGAAACGCTTTACAAAATCGAAAGATTATACTTACGCATATTTACTTAAAATTGCATCGGCTGCAATTCATATACAAAATTTAGTATATTGAGCATTAATAAAACGCATAGAAATCCAAGCAAATGGATTTTGAGTGATAATTTCAGCATAAAATATCGTTCTGTCGAACATTTATCCTGTAGTGTTCACAAAATATGAATGATGTTGACAATCTTGTCATCAACTACACCATTCACGCATCAACTTCGTCACCAACATCAGGCTCCACCTATCAAATATCAAATCGATTTGATCTACCTCAACTTCAACCTCAACATCGAATTTCAGTCATCAACATGCGATCAACTTTGTCATCAACGTGAGAAGTTTATGTCCATAGTTGATGACGAAGTTGATCGTGTATGGGCCCTATAACTCGTATTTAGTTGTAGTTGTTTATATTTTATTTTATACCATTCTCTCCATCCGCTGAAATATTTATCAATTCCAAAAGAATTCCTGAAAATTGGTTTTGCTTGTAAAAACAATATAGCTCACACAGTCAATTTCTGAAGAATTAGTTGATTTGATAGTTTAGAAAGTGGTGTTAAAGGTAGAATTTCGAACATATGTATGGTGCTTTGTATAATGCTCTGGTCAATATGTATAGGTCGTTTTGTGTTTTCGGTCGGTTCGGTTTTGGATCGGTTTTAACTCTGAAAACCGACCCGAACCGAAATGTATTTCGGTTTCCCATTTATTAAACCGATAAAACCGAACCGAAATGGCCAAATCGGTCGGTTTCGTCGGTCCGGTTCGGAGTCCAATAAGCTCTGCTCAGCCCTATTTGAGATAACTGCGTCATGAGCTTTGTTTTATTTTCATTGATTTGTAGCCCTACTAGTTTTGTTTCGCTTTCGTCATCACTTATGCCTTTCCACAAAGCTTAGTGGCTATAACTTTTCGGAAAGCAACTTCTTTGATAAATAGATGGACGGATGGACGAACAGACACAGGTCGCGATTCATTTTTTTTAAATGGAATTCATTTATTTAAATGGAAGTTTAATATTTTCGATAAGAAGCTGACAAAAATAAAATGGTATGAAGAATCATTACAAGATTGACAAAATAATAACTGAAATTATTTTACCGATTATCAGTGTTTATATTCAGTATATGTTCTGCCGAACGCAGATATTACGACAATATTTTGTTTAAAGAAAAAAAGATATCCTAAGAAAGAAGATAAATCTGGAAGTATTGAATACATTGTGGCGACGAACGTTTTAAGCATTGTTGGGGAACGATGCCAACCACACATCGAAGCACATCGTGTGGCAGCCAGGCCGTCAATGTGCGATGCGACGCAGCACATACACACCCGAAAATTTTATGTGGAAGTCTAGTTGCTAAGAGACACGAGCCAGTCAATCATTAGAGCTGCAACGAATACGACGCGACGCGAATCTTTTGTTACTTTATATATAACTTAGGAAATAAACGATACTAAACTCTAGTCCGATTGTGCTTGCATTAGATGCTGGACACAGTACTCAACGTGAATGGAAGTGAAGTGCAAACCCCCAGCACGTCCATGAAAGTGGAAAATAACGCGCAAGTTAGTGCAGTTACATTCGAGTTGCCACCCTTTTGGTATAGCAAACCTGGCTTTTGGCTCACGCGCATCGAAGCCCAATTTTGCCTACAAAAAGTAACTATCGACGGGGCTCGAATGGATAGGATAATGGCGGAATTGGAAATGCAGAGATTACTGCATGTCTTCGATATTATTGAATCGCCACCTGAATCCGCCAAGTAGGACGCGTTAAAGCAAAGGCTTTTGCTCACGTTTGGAGTTTCGGACAAGGAGGGAACGCGCCAGGTGTTGTTCGACATGGAGATGGAAGGTCTCCAACCCTCCCAGTTCCTGCGCCAATCACAATGCGCGGCAGGCAAGTCTATTCCAGACCAATTGTTAAAAATAATGTGGCTACAGCGGCTGCCACTCAATGTGCGAGCCATTCTGGTGGCTAATGATAGCGAAAATTTAGAAGAACTGGAAGTAGCTGCGGATCGAATAACTAGTGCCACCGCTTCAGACCTAGCAAGCATTCAAAATAGTGCAGCGTCATACTCAATGCTAGAGTATGAGCAATTAGCGAAAAACATGCGGAGATAGAAGCAGAGCTTAGCCGAATTCAAGCGCCTTCAAGACAAAGCGTTGCTTCCACGTGTAGTTCGTGCCACTCATCATACTGGCCGGCTACTCCGTCCAAGGTGAGTCATATTTGTTTCTACCACCAGCGATTTGGCACCAAAGCAAAGCGTTGCAGGCCGCCATGTGTATTCTTCAAGCGGCAGGCGTGAAACGAACCGAGCCGCTAGCCAAAAATCGCCTCAAATTTTTCGACACTAAAACAAAGCTGAGATTCCTCATCAATACGGGAGCAGACATATCTGTCGTTTCAGTATCCCGGAAGCACCCGCGCATACATCGTCAGCCTCCAAGTTCTTTGCAGCGAACGGAATCACCATCGACACATACGGTGACCGAGCTCGAACCCTCTCCTTGGGTCTACCGCGAATTTTCCAGTGGCAATCCACCGTGGCCAAAGTATCACGACCTATTCTAGGCGCAGACTTTATTTGGCATTTCGAGCTGGTGATAGATCTCAAAAATGGCAAATTATCAGATCCTAGTAAGAGCGCCTTTGTTAAAGGAAATGTCAAGGAGGACTACCAAAAAGAGATTTCTACCGTGAATGCAACTTTAACGTATGCCTCACTCCTCAGAGAGTTTCAAGGGCTCACTAACCCCGCAATAGCTGCACATGCTCTGACTTATAGCACGAAGCATTATATTACAACGACAGGCAGACCGGCCTCGGCGATCAAATCAGGAAAAGCTACAAGTGGCACGGTAAGAATTTCAATTCCTGCTTGACAATGGATTTTGTCAACCTTTCAAAAGTCCTCGGGCAAGCTCTTTGCATCTCGTTCTGAAGAAAAATGGTGGCTGGCGCCCATGCGGGAACGTCCGCCAACTGAACGCCGTGACTTTGCCAGACAAGTAGAATTTAGACGGCACATGGTATTTTTCAAAGATCGATTTGTTCCGAGCATTTCACCAGATTCCGATAGCTGGGGAGGAAATTCCGGAAACTGCAATCACTACGCTGCACAGACGTTCCAGCGGTTCATGGACGAGAAGCTTCGTGAACTAGATTTTTGCGTTTGCTATGTTGATGATTTATTAATCGCCTCAAAAACGAAGGAAGAGCATGTGCAGCACCTATGACTTGTATTTCAACGTCTATCGAAGTACGGAATTGTCATCAATTTAGCCAAATGTGAGCTTGGAGTCAGCCGGTTAGAGTATTTGGGGCACGTGTTCGACGAATAGGGCATAATTCACCCAAAGTCACGTGTGTATGCCATTTGAAATTTTAAAAAACCAACTACGGTTAAAGACCTTCGGCGGTTTTTAGGAACAATAAATTTCTACAGGTGGTTATTTCGCAATGCTGCGGTACTACAGGCTTTGCTCAACGACTTGTGTGCTGGACGTTAAAAGAATGACAAAACCGTCATCGAATGGATCCCAGAAACTAGTGATGCATCTATAAACTGTAAAAGCGGTCTCGCTAATGCTGTTCTATTAGCCCACTTCCAAGTTAATGAACATCTCAGACTCACAACCGACGCATCTGACGTTACAGTAGGCGCCATTTTAGAACAGAAGCAGAATAATAGTTGGTTACCATTAGCGTTTTTCTAGAAGAAGTTGCCCGCTTCCAAAAGTAAATAAAGTGTATGTCAGAAATGAACTTACAGACTAGTAGTCAATTAATACAAAATTTAAATACCAACATATGAATCCAAAATATGGCAGAAATTAAAGAAAACAGATCACAATACGATGTTTAAAATTAAGATTTATAGGAATATTTATAAATTTGATTTTTCAAAGAAGTTTTGAATACGCCAAGAGATTGTGGTAGAGGACCAAGACTTTGCTGGTTGTGCATACGAGGTAAGCGTAGCAAAGGAGAGTGAAAGAAGGTGTTAGTACGTGCATACGGAACCTGAAATTGAAGCGAGGATCTATAAGAGCGAGCCGCGTCGAATATATTTATTTGCCTGCATAAATTTTGAGGTAAAAGGCAATAATGAAGCTTGAACAAAAGACATTTGTCAAGGAAAGATCGTCTGGACTCAAGGGTAAGAAGGTTCAAAGTATGAAGTCGGTCATCATAACGGTGGTAAGGAAGGTTGAATTTGAAGAATAGAGACCGTGTGAATCTGCGTTGAGCTAACTCAACAGCGTTGATGAGCTTCCTGTGGTACGGACTCCAAATTTGGGAGTAGTACTCCGAATGGCTACGTACTACTGAGAAGTAAAGACACAGACAGGATGTGATATGTTGAAATGACGAAGCGGATCGTAAAATAAATCCAGTTAAGCGAGAGGCTTTCTTAATAATTAGAGTAATGTGGAGATCAAACTTCAGGTTACAATCGAAAAGCACACCAAGATCCTTGAAGGAGGTTACATTGCACAAAGGGATACCAACAAGCCTATTTGTTGAGAGAAGAGGACATTTTTTACAGGAGAATGTTATCTGATGGCATTTGGAAACATTTAAGGAGAGATTTGGGTCACACCAGTCACTAAGATGCTGAAGATCGGTTTGAAGGATATCCACATCTAAAAGGAAAATAACTCGAAAAATTTTGAAGTCATCAGCATAAAGGAGACAGGGGGATGTGATAACAGAAGTTAGATCATTGATAAAAAGTAAAAATAGTATGGGGCCAAGTATTGAACCTTGCGGAACTCCCGAGCTCGGGTGAAATGAAGAAGAGAAGCAAGAGTTTAAAGTGACTACACATTGACGATTCAGGACATAAGAGAGAAGCCAGGAATAGAGACAACTAGGGACATTGAACCCTAAAAGTTTCTCAAATAGGAGGATCTGAATCAAAGGCTTTAGAAAAATCCGTAAAAATAACGTCCACTTGCTGTTGTTGCTAGGGCAGCTGCAATATTATGGGTAAAAGAAAGTAAATTTGTAAGGGTAGATCTAGATGGGATGGGAGGACCAGGGGATACAGCAAATCAAAAACTATCTTTTCAAGAATTTTACTAAAACAAGGAAGAAGGGAAATAGGACGATAGTTTGAGACGATATAACGATCACCAGATTTGAAAATAGGAAAAATGTGGGCAATTTTCCATTGGGCGGGGAAAACACCACAGGATAAACTCAAGTTAAAAATAATTGAAAAAGCCACAAAGCGAAGAAGATAATGATTTTGCTAGAAAATTTGGAATGCCATCAGGGCCAACACTGGTGCTGCTGTCAAGATTATTTAAGAGTTGCTCAACCTGCAAGGGAGGAGAGGAGGTAGAGGAATAAGCGCAAGAAGATTGGTTGAAGGAGGGGGAATATTTAGCCCTACCAAAAAAGGAAGAAAAGTAAGAAGCAAAGAGTTCACAAGATTCTTGAGGAGAAGACGATGTTACACCATCTAGACTAAAATTATCAGGGGCATGATGAGAGGTCCTTAAAGATTTTACGTACGACCAGAAACGAGGTTTCAATGCGGTTAACATATGCATGAAGTGCAGAAGTGGCAATTTTCTTGGCCGCGGCATGACGCTCTTTAAATTTAACGAGGTCAATTGGAAGACCACTGGATAAGAATTTTCTGCGGGCAGCATCTTTAGATTTAATTGCAGTGGCAACATCTGAATTAAACCAAGGAGCATCTTTAGGTCTTCTTGCTGGACACACAGGAATAAATTGCGAGATTAAGGAAGAAAGAAACATATAGAGCTTATCAACACAATCTTCAATGGGGAGATTGCTGAACAAGGAATACCAATTCACGGCATTAAGGTTAGCTTGCATGCTCGACAAATCGGCTTTTAAAAAATTAAAGCGGTAAGGTGAGGAATTCTTCAAAGAACGAGAAGATGAGATTGCAAGCTCAATAGAGAGTGGTGGATGGTGAGGATCAGGTTTGACAAAGGATGAGAGTGCCACCAATGCGGACAGAGAAGAAGGTAACACGTTGGAAAGAACAAGATCAAGCAATTTGTTGTGGGCATTAGGAAAAGTGTTGTATTGGGTGAAAGAACAGAAGGAAATAAAAGAAGGAAGAGCAAAAGACACGCTACCGCCAGAAACTATGGAGACATACACATCATTCCAAGCAATAGAGGGCAAATTGAAGTCACCACAGACCAATATAGGGGTAGAAGGGAAACGAGCATTAAATTAGCTCGAGAATTCTGCGAAGAATCGTTCATAAATAATAGCAGGACTGTTACAAGGGATATATATATAGATAATACGAGGAAGGAAAGAGAGTCATATAGAGGGACTAGCACAATTATACACTCAACAGGTGAGGATGGAGTGAAATAATCACAGGATTTGCTGGTTAGGGAAACATGTATACCCACTAGAACGCCTCCAGACTTACCAGTAGCATCACGGCCTCTATCTCTTCAGAAGACTAAATGGTTCGGAAGTAGCTCACTATTGCTAATGTCATCTGTCAGCCATGTTTTCGTTAGACAGATGATATTATAGGGAAAAAGGATGGAAGAAATGCGAAATTCAATAGTCTTAGTCCACAGGCTACGAATATTTTGGTAATAGCAAGTTAAGAATGAATTCCTAGGCCTAAGAGATGTTTCTTCTGGAGCAAAAGAGAGAGAAATTTTTGACGAATACGCCAGGTGGCCAAAATTCCTTATCAAGCAAGATACCTAGGTCAGCTGGAACAGTAATTTTAAAGGATGCAATCAATCTGTTCGTCTTTCCATCAGGCGTAAGCTTGATGCACTGGAGCAACTCAGGACTAAAGTTCAGTTTGTACTTTATATGAGCGATGATGTCTTCGACTGGCGTGCTATATTCTAATCTCGAGAGAAATATTTTTAGCGGTGGGGAAATAGCACGCAAGGGGGCGCCAGGTTTCATCGCAGTAATGTTTGTCGTCATATCGCCTCCAAGTGAGGTCCCCCGGCATGCAGATGTAGATCCTGGTGAGCCTACATTTCTTATCAACTATTCGGTATCAGCATTACCTTGAGTTACAAATCTTGTAACAGAGATTTCAGGCGGGCATGAAGACTTTGGGTTTGTCCCGATACCAACTAACCGTTGCGGTGTTATTGAGGCCGGCTGCAGAAGTTCAGGTTGCTGCTGTACTGGGATCGCGAACTTCTAGCCATATATTCCAGCGTTAGACATTTTTAGCGCTATTTAGAAGGTTCTAGTTTCTACATCCTGACGTATCCCAAACCACTAACGTATGCATTCGCTCAGTCTGCAAGCAATGCGTCGCCACGCCAGATCAGACATCTCGATTACATCTCGAGTTTTTAAAAGATATCCCCTTTATCGCGGGCGCAAGTAATGATGTTGCCGATGTGCTCTTTCGGCTGCAAGAGATGACGATGCCCACATTAATTGACGAATCTGAACTGATGAAAGTGCAAGAATGAGATATCGAACTGCACGGACTGCTTTGTTCTAGCACTATATCCCTAAACCTTTTCCGCCAACCTATAGGCTCAAGTTATAGGATAGTGTACGACAAGTCGCTGCATTTATTAAGGCCTTTCGTTCCACTGACGTTACGAAGGAAAGTATTTGACATGTTTCATCAGCTAGCGCATCTCAGTGCACTTGCCACAGGCAAGGATATAGCTCAGAGATACTTGTGGGCAAATATGAAGAAAGACGTCCGTATTTGAGCTCGTTCATGCGTTCCGTGCCAGCGCTTCAAAGTTGCTTGCCATCAAAAGAAACCAGTACAGCTTTTTCCCATGCTCGACGCTTGCTTTCAACATATCCACGTCCATCTCGTGGGCCGCTTGTTCCGTGGCAGGGTTATAAATATTGTTTGACAGTCATTGACCGATTCTCTAGGTGGCTAGAGGCATTCCTCATTGCGGATCAAACCGCAGCTACCATCGCAAAAACATTGTTTAGCAATTGGGTTACTCGTTTCGGCACGCCCCAAATCATCACCACCGATCAAGGTACTCAGTTTGAATTGGAACTGTTCAAAGCCCTGGCTGCGTTTATTGAAAGTACGAAAAACAGCACATCACCATATCGCCCGGGGTCTAATAGATCAGTCGAGCGCTGGCATCGGACACTGAAAGCTGCGATTATGTGTCACTCTAACAATTCTTCCTGGCCCGATATCCGTCCCACTGTGTTACTGGGACTGCGCACCAGCTTTGAGGAAGAGTTACAGACCTCGTGTGCAAAGTTGTTATACGGAATTACACTGTCCATTCCGGGAGAAATCGTCAGCGCTAGCAGTTCACCCAGCATAATTTTATTGTCATGTCATCAATCAGGCCCGTGTATACGCATCGTCACACATATTTTTATGCGCGTCGATGCCGTTCGCAAGCGACTTCTGCCACCGTATACAGGACCGTATCTTATAGTGCATCGCCTGTCGAGCATCGTTTACACGATCGAAGTAAACGACAGAGTGCCTCAAACCCGCGTTCATTGAAGCTTCAGCAGACGAATATCCTCGTGATCATACATCGGAGCCGATACGTCAGTAGCTACGCAGCCAGCCCGAAGCCAGGTGACAACCAAACAGGTTATTCTTGCTCATAAGCACTTACAACCGAGCTCGCAGCAATCGCCTCGTATGCATGGAAAGCATCACCCAACACGAATCAATACGGCGCTCGCAGGAACAAAAACGTACCCACCAAGCATGCAGATCATGACATTTTACTACCTAGAAACGAGTCAGTCGATCATTAGAGCTGCAACGAATACGACAAACGCGACGCAAATCTTTTGTTATTTCTATATGATTTAGGAAATAAACGATAGTAAACTTTAATTCGATCGTACTTGCATTATTTCCTAAAATATCTACAACGGAATTTCCTTCGGCTGTAAATAGCCTTCAGCTTCCAATATCACTTAAAGATAATAAAATTCAAACCAATGCAATCGAAATGTGAAATGGAAGAAAATCAAAACTATCTTGGTCATATTAATAAATAGCTCAATTTCAGAAAATTTTTCAAGGCCCCACTTCATACGGGCATAACTAAATGGTCAGAAATCGGATTCATGTTGCACAGAAAATATACTCGTAAATCAAATTCTTTCGAAAATAAATATGATTTCTTATTTTCAAATGTATTCGTTTACTAATGAGTGTGGGAATTATTTGTTGGTATTTAATGGAATCTACCCCAAAATAACGCTAGCAGGATGAAGGCATGCATTCTGGATTGCATTTTTACTGAAGTGTATAATTGTTAGCTTTATGCGTGGAATTCGTTAAAAGTTATTTTTACCCTACTCACATATTGACGACAACAACTATTTCTCTATATTCAGTCATTTAAGTATATGACCATTGAAGAAAGACCAGATGGATAAAATTTAACATTCACTACATGAACGCTAATGCAAATTGAACCTTGAAACTACTTTTAAATAACCACAACTTCATGAGATCTCTCCACCAACGCGCAAGAAAAGTTAAAACCAAATCTATCTGCAAAACCATTAATTTATTCTCCTTCACGCTATCGCTTCGAAATAATCTTCATGCTGCAAATGTTTAAACAATTCAATATATTCAGGCAAAATCACCAAATAATGCGTAATATTACTTTTGACCGGTAAAAAATTTCAACGGTTAAATAAAAAGAAGTGAAAGACAGGGAAACGAAACCACAAATAAAAGTTGCATTGAATTTATATGCCCAAAAAGAATTTGTTGGAAAAATAGCGTATCCGTAATATACTTGAAAATTTCCGAATAAAACGCTTAACAGCTAATGCTAGTAAATTCAGATTGATGGGAACAATGAAGCGTGAAAAGAGAACAGCTTTCGACTAACATTAGTTCTTTGAATCCTACAATGGGCCAACATAATGCTAATAAGCCACTCAATCACCAAAACATTTTCTTGAGTAAAAGCGCAACTAAGTTAGCTTTGGGCAAGATAGAGACAGTTCAGCGACCCATCAAATCTTCTAATCAATATTTTGTTTGATGGTTGATGAGGTGTGATAAAATGTAAATTTATGCGATTGATTTTGATGTGATTTATGTGATTGAAATTGCTTTGTGTTGAAGATGAGTGAGCTTTGTCGTATACACGATGTTGTTGAATGAGCTGGGATTTAATAGCAATTTTATAAAATATAAGAGAAACTTTATTCAGGGCTTTTAGTTTCATACTTGTACATGGATGTTACTTAATTCATATGTGAGCAGAATTTCTCATTGTCAAATGCTTAAGAGGTATAATGAATTTTTGAATTGAGGACAAAGTTGAATTATCTGCTTTAATTAGTTTAAGCCTACAAAACAGCTCGCGAAAATATAGGCGTTCTTTGAAATAATTGAAGTGTTTTATTTGTTTATTTATTGTTCAAGCTTGCAGACTGAAGCCTTACCTACTTCGCAGCAATTTCCTGCTTGTTTTATAATTTTTACATATTCAGTGGGCTTTCTATTCCAATTCTATAATACACAGCACATTTTGTGCAAAAACTATTAAATTTAATATTATGCGGATTTTTCATTATTCTCCTCAAATTTATTTGCCAAACAAGTTGTTTTTTTGACCAAAGGCAATATTACTTCCATTCTCTTTCCGCATTTTGTCTTTACTATGTTACATAATCAAAAACACATATAAGTATGAATGAAAAAATGTATAGCAAATTAAAAATTGAGTAACCAAGTGCACACAATTCACTAAAGCTTAAAGTATATCATGCTGAAGTACTTGTATCTTTTTCCTCCAATATTTCTTCATAGGCAGTGATTTTAACGGTCATCTATTGCAAACTCAACAAGAACTATCTGATAAATTTATGAACGTATGAGCGCATGTATCCGTACATCCGCTCGTACTTGATGTTGTAATCATTTGCTGCCGAAAGACAATCAAGATTAAAGCGACAAAATAATAAAAAGGAACTCAAACAAACATGTTTCCGTCATTACTGGTAAGTTGGAATAATGCATCATCACCATCATCGCCATCACCATCACCATCACCATCATCGTCAGCAGCAACGACAAAAGCGCTAACAACCTCTGCATCATTGTCGTAACAGCAATTGTTTTACGAAGCAACGACTTTATTAAATCTTCTTCACATTTAGTTACAGTGATTTAATGACTATATTAAATGTTTGACATACTTTTTGCGGTATTCAAAGAGATTTTCCACCGCGACGACTCCAACTTTCATGCATGCACGTTACGGCTTTGATATCTTTAACATATTATTAATCAGAAAGATAGTGGATGGATACGGCCTGGTGATAATTTATCTTTGCTGATAGTTCCAGAATTGCTTTGTCATTGTTGATTTAGTAGATAGTAGCTTATAATTATAAGTTTTCATAAAAACTTTAGCTTTGGGGTATAATGTAGGTCTTTTCTACGCATTTTTTGACGCATTTAAATGGAAATGAAAGTTTGTGTTTGTTTTAATTTGCATGATAATAGGTTTTGAATATTTCAGTTGGTTAGAATATGATACATCATCTTTTTGGATTCGTGAGGATCACTATCGTAAAAAGTTTGTGAAAGATTTCACCATATAGCTTTCAAATGGTGATCGATGGGCTCATATTCTTGACTTTCACTAAATAACGCTTAAACACATAATTTTAGTCATTAGACTTAAAGAGGGAAACTTTTTGAAATTAAATTGAGTGAGATCACTTTTGAATGCTGTTTCGTGGATGTACATTATGAGCTCAAAATGTGATTTAGAGCTGGGCATTTTGATGGTAATGAAATATTCAAGAATTTTCCTGCTTATATTTCAGGTAATTCAAGAAGCATTTAATATATTCCCAGGTATTAGCTATCTTTATCTCCTACATGTAATGCTATCGAAAAAGAAGTAACCTTTAAAATCTCAACGTGCTCAATGTGATCTTGAACATGTAGTGAAATTAGGTATAAATTAAGTGTCCGTTCAGGACTGCAGCGGTGGTCTGCTGCCTCAGCGGAAGAGGATGGTGAAATTCGCCGGGTATTTGCCTTGTCTTGGGATGCGTGAATACGCTGGCAGGCTAGCGTTGTGGTGTCGTGGGGCGGGTTATTTTCCCCAGCGCAAGGACACACTACAAAAGAATTTCGCATCGACCGAAGTCGAGAAGGAGGTAACCTACTAAGGGTCAAAGAAAATTGCTGACTCAAAGGACAAACTGGGCCTGGAGAAAACAGACAAACTTAAGATGATTTCGTCGTTACCGACGAGACTTATGGCCCACAAAGAAGAGTGGAGCATCTAGATGGTAGCGGTGCCCCCTCAGAGTAAAAGTCAAAAGTGTTTTATTGAATACTAGCTGTTACAAATTTTAAAAGAATAGAAAGCAAATTCCAAATTTATACGTTATCAGTTAAACAAATATTATCAAAAGAAACTATAGCAAATTCAAATTAATAAAGATTGTTATATATTTTTTATGATTTGATTGGAAAAAGGAGAAAAAACCAACCGACGCTATCCTAAAATTATTTATTATTTAAACACAACAGTGAGCTTTGGTCGTACACCTAATATGTGATAGCCTAATTCTAACAAAATTCAATCAAAAAATTCTATCTCTTACCTGTCGTCCTCCTTGCTACAGAGTGCCACGCTATTTACCTGCGCCAAAACGAGGATGCGAAGGAGACGGTTGTCCGCGAGGAGAGACAGCGCTCGCTCAACGATTGGCAGCAGTCTTGGGTAAGTTGCACGAAGGGAAGGTGGACGGCGCGCCTCACCCCGGATGTGAGACCATGGCTAAATCGAAGGCATGGTGAGACTGACTTCTACCTGGGGTGTTTTCAGTCTTACCTGCGCAAGATTGGTAAGTTACGGTCTCCCAATTGTCGGTTTTGCACAGGAGAGGAGTATAATGCCTGCAACATATTTTTTGCGTGTACCAAATGGGTCAGGCTGTGAAGGGAACTCTACAGGGAGACGGGTGAGCTCAGCCCGGATAATATAGTTGCGGTGATACTTGAATCGGCTGACAAATGGAACCAGGTGGCACATTCTGCTCAGGCAGTCCTAAAATATAAAAGAGACTCACAGCAGCCGGGGGGCTGGGGGATCGCTTTTCTGGCACTTCCTCTTCCCCTCTCCCATCCCGCTAGGAAAGGGATCCACCAGCTTTAAGGTGCCTCACGGCGTAACAAAACGAGATCTGGCCCGAAGTAATGTGTCAAACGGTTCCAGGCTGAGTTCTCAGGCTGACAGAGGAGATGTTTAGTCCAGTCGCTTTCTTGCGAGCGTGGGAGTCCCACACTCTGTGCATAAATAGCATTCACCTCCCTACCACAAAAAAAAGAAAAAACCTTATCTCTAAGCCTAATAAAATAAACATAACATATACCTAACGTATCCCCAATTTTAACTCAAATAAACAGCAACACTAAATGTAGCAATCATGAGCTGAAACTCAAAAACAAAGTGACGAAAACACCAAAACTGAAAATAAATACGAATAATTTAGACATTGTCATTCAGCCATCAATACCTAGTTTGTGCCATCTCAGCTCGATCAGGTTCAACGAATCATGCAAATGAGTATCTTCATTGGAATTGTTGGCCTCGTGAACTCAAATTCGGAGGATATTTTATCTTCTTATCGATGGCCCGTCGATATACATATGTAATTTACGACTGGGACGCCGTCAGAATCAAAAACATATCGATTCATGTCCAAATACACAAATGCTTCTGGAGGAATGAAGCCAGTAGCGAGGCAAGTCGCAATATACCCGTCTGTAGGGTGGAACAGCTGTAAAATTGAAGGGTTTTCACTCACAGTTACAGATCTTGCGATGTGATTCCGAAGAATGTTAATATAAAGATATCGACACTTGTCACTTGAGCAATTTGATAAATTCTTCATGGCTTTCTGTGGGAACCAGTATATGCACGAAGACATTTCCTTTCAAAAACTCTTAATTTTCCATAGTACTAGCACTCTGGTTTTACCAGGTCCGACATCCATATGTCAAAAATGGTTTAACCACGGTCTTGTAACAGATAATTTTGACCTTTTGATCAATGTATTTGGAATGAAAGAGTGTTCGTAGGGCCATGACTACTTTGAGTGCCTTACTGAGCATGATTTTGGCATATTCAGTACAGTACAGATACTAATTGAGATGAATACCGAGGTATCGAACGCGGGATTTATGTGGAACTCGTTCTGAACTACCCTCGCCAACCATGATTTGGAAATCTTTCCAGTAACGTTTCAAATCTTGACTGGCCCCCTGCAGCGTTGTCCGAAACAAAATTGTTTCGCACTTCTGCGCATTGATTTTCATTCGCTAATTGTCAGTGAGCAGCTGTACATCATTGAACATTTTTTGGAGATTGGTCTGAAGTATTGTAGGTTTTTTGTCTGCCGTATAGCAAACACTACCAATAGCTTGCGAATGAAGATCGAGAAGAGCAGAGGCGCAGTAACTGTTCCCTGCTGTAGACCATTCAAAACCTTGAATTCGCGTATTGTTATCAGATTTCCGTCAGTTATAACAAACGATTTCCCGTATAACATATTGCACATCATGACAAGAAGGTGTCTGGGGAACTTGTCCTGAAGGAGTTAAAAACTAGTCCATCTAGCCACACCGTATCCAAGGCCTTCTTCATATCAATGAGACACGCTTCAACACATTCTCTATCTTTAGTTTCCAACAGCTGTCTGAGGTTACTTCCATTATCGCAGGTGTGGTCGAATGCCTGGCACGAAAACCAAATTTGCAATTCGGCGTTAACTCATATTCCACAATGTCTGTTGAGTATCACTTCAAACAGCTTGCTGATGTTAGGCAGCAAGCTGATTGGGAAATAGCTTTCAAAGCCTGAAGACTCTTTTTCTTACTTCAAGAACGGAAATACCTTAGCCTTTTTCCACTCATTTGGGAAATATGAATTGCTCAACATGTTGCTGAACAATATGCAATAATTTCTATAAGCAGCCTCAGGCAAATGTTGGAGAACTATATTTGGAATACCATCAGTACCACATGATTTTTTGTTGTTTATCCTGCGAAATATGAAACACAAGTCTTCATAGCTGACAAAATAATCAATAAGATTCAAGCTCGGTATGAGGTCAGATGTTAATGTTTCATTGAAATGAAGAATTGATCGGCCGTTCAGGCTTGTTTTGAAGTCGGAAACTTTTGTTCCAACGACCTCTGAAAATATTTAATTCCCTCTTTCAGGGTTTGGTACATGTACCAATTCAAAATATGTTCCAATCAGGGCAAGTTAATTAAATCCTCCACAAATAATCTTGTTTCCATTTCTATCCGGAGTCGTACTATCAATTTCGATACCAACCCTATCAAGAAGATTTATCTCATCACTAGTAATTTCAAGATTCGATACCTTCACTCGAGACTTCTTGCGGAATATGCTATTCACTTTCACGAAAACGCCATCTGGGTTCTGTGGGCTTATACTCCTCAATTTTCCCGCCCATTTATTGCTGACCTCACTCCTGAAGTATGAACAGATTAAGTTTCAGACATTCTTCAGGTGTAATTTCAACAAAGCCAACGAGGGATGGTTGTAGTCCAAAAATCGTCGATAAATATTGTTGACGCCAGTAAGAAGAAGGCTTTTGAATCTTTTCAACATTGCGATGGTTGGTTTTTCATATCCTTACATATTGTTTCGATGTTTAATCTTGGGAACTACTTTCTCAATCGTTTCCAACGTCACCTTCTCTAACTTCGACAAATAGAGATCTTTTTCATCGTGAGCTAGATTCCTGTCATTAGGAACCATTGAGCAAGAGTTGCCATCATCAGAAGGGGGACATTGCTTCTGATACTCCCGATTAAACTTCTTTTGAAACTTTCCCCAGTCTGTTTTTTTTAATTCAACCGATGATTTTCATTTTGAACTGGATGATTGATTTCCCTTACGATTGCGTTATGATCGCTATCGTAAGGAAGCATCTGCAGTTTCCGTTGAGGACTATTAAAGTTGAATTCAAGTCTTGCGTCTGCAATGCAGAGGCCCAAATATGAATTTGTCCTAGGGTATGTTGGGAACTGCGACCCATATAGATTGCACCTGTATTCAATTTGGTTCTCTGTTATCCACGATTTCAGGAATACACCTCTTGGATTATTGGTGGCGTTCAGCCATGATGTATGCTTGGCGTTCAGGTCACCAGCAAGAATATAATAACTATGCAGCCTGTTCAATTCGAGTATTTCAAACAAGGAATTGAGCTCCTCCTTGAGCTTGAGAACAGTTCCACCAGTTGCATAGGCAGAGATAACGAAGAGGTTATCCCCACCTGGCAGTGAAATTTTGATAACGGACACTTTAAGAGATTCAAAGCTTTTGTATTCGACTTTTTAATATTTTGGAAACAATAGAGTCTTTGAACCAATATCCCGATGCCACCTTCCACATCACCGTTTACCCTATCGTTTCTTACGAATTCAAAATCCTTGAATGTCATGGAGTGCCATGAATTGAGGTGGGTTTCAGTGAGAAGCATGATGTTAGGCTTTTACTTAACAATGAATTCAAGGAGATAGTCACCCTGATGTATAGTAACAATGGAATTGACGTTGATCGAGATGAGACGAATTCTATCCATGGGAATGTGACTGGATGAAAAATTATTTTGAGATATTTGAAACCCCTAAACGATGAAAAAATAGATTAATTTTCGTACCTTGTTTATCGATTCTCTCCGATAAAGGATTTAGCTGCTGTAAAATTTTGAGAAGCAGCTCATTATTTCCACTTACATTATTTACACTATTTACCGCGTTTTCTGCTGGTCCTCTAGCGGCTTGTGCAAATGATACTCCGGGCTTGACGCAGTTCAGAGCTCAGACACTACGGTGTAGTTGTGGTTGCCTTGGGACAAATTTTACTCTCGCATCTTGATATCGGGAGCATCCTCGATATGATGCCGGGTGAGCAAATACACCGCAGTTAACACAGTATAATTTCTCTTTTGGCTCCGTTTGAGCCAATTTGCACTCACCGGGAGCATGCACGTCCTTGCATTTGACGCATCGGTAATACATGGCGCAGTTAGCAGTCGAATGCCCAAATCGTTGACAGCGATAACACTGGTTGACTTCTCTTTTTTGAAGGCGTTCCCACCTCACCACTCGGTAGTTCAAGTAACTGATTTGTTGAAGGGTACTGGGACTGCTCTTATTTGATATCTACACTAAATAAAGGGGTGAATTTTTTTCTACCGTCGATTTTTTTGGTGCGAACGTTTTAATGGGGATAAATTCGATTTTTTGTGCTGCTTCCTTGAGCACCTGAAGAAGATCGACAGTATCTTCGCCGCAGTCCAAGTCCTGCAACAGAAAAGTCTGGTTCTTTTCACTTTTCGGGGTATATGTGAAGTGTGGAATCTCCCCAAAACTTAGAGCACTTTTTGCTGATTTGAAATCAACCAGTGATTTTGTTCTGATAGTCAACTTTTCGGCATTGATTTTTTTAATCTCGAAATTTGTTAATTTATTTTCGGCTGCTAATAGCCGAACCATGTCCAACGCATTAATTTGCGGAACTTTTTCTGTATTCTTGGCAACTTTTTGAGGAGGACCAGCAGAATTACAGGCTGGCTTCTTCTACTTATTTGTACTTTTTAAATAAATTATAAAGTTATCATTATATTGACTAACGTTACCTTCAGTACACTCGTCAACGTCCATTCTTTGTTGGAGTCCATCAAACGCTGCATAGTAGTTCTGGCTGTCGTTAGCGCCTCCAGCACCTTATACTTCTTCTAGGATGACTTTTTTGACAGCTTTCTTCTGTTTAGTTTCTTTATTTATCTGTCGTACCCGATCTGCATCTAGAACTTTCTTCGCTCTCTTGTAAATATCTTCGAATGTTTTCAGACGTGGTTCCAAGTTCTATATTTTAGCTTGAAGTCGACTCACTTCTTGCTTAGCTTCGACTAGAGTCTTACGGCCGTCATCTGCGGACTCGTGTATCTTCAATTATTGACGCTTGCCGCCAATTTCGCATTGCTATTCTCCCCGGGGCCCCAAAACGGAGGGAAGCCGTCGGGCTCCTCCATACAGCAGTCCCGAGTTAGTCTTCGGTTTATTTTCTTTTGTGGATTTATTGATACCGTGGGTCGATGCCTTCGACGATAAATGCTTTTCCAATAAAATCAAGATTTGCTTTTGACTGGTTTGTAAAAAATTAATTCAATTTTTCGAAACTGAATTTTGTGAAAAATTAATTAATTTTTAAAATTAATGACAGGAGTGATTAAAAACACGTCTGCACAACGAGTGCTAGACGTAGAATACCGCGGGGCCCCCTCGCACCCTCCCAACTGGATCAAGATCCAAATGCAAGCGTGGCCATATTTTTCATTTAAGTGAAAAACTCATACAAACATAATTTGAATGAATTTTTCCTTTAAATGAAAAATATAAACGTGGCAAATTTGTGTCACAGTATAATGTGAGGGAATCACATAACACTATGCCATAAATAGGCACGTGAGCGGAAGGTCACCTTACACTGCAAGAGCCCCCTGTCAACAAAAGAAAGGAAGAGCGCGCCCATTGCTGGCCCTTTCTAGAGGAGGAGCCTGCCATCGATGCGGGTCCTACACCCGGTCAGGTAAAACGAGCTGGAAAGACTGAAGGTATCAATTTAATAATTCATTGTTTTCATTTCTTTTTTATCGCAATTAATATTAACACAAGAAGATTTACAATTTTTCGATATTTGAGCTGACCTGACCTGACGTTAAATTATGTGAATGTGAAATGTAATCGCTATTATGTACGATAAGAATGTTTTTCTTACTTAATAGACTTTGCTGATATTTTACAACAACTATTTATTCTCATATAAATGCATTAGTTTTTATTCTTTTATTCTTCTCGCTCTTTTATCACCTCGTGAATATACGAGTATACGCCAACAAATCGAATCTTTTCTTATTTCCCTTTTTTCTCTTAACTGTATTTTTCAATATATTTCAAACGAAACGGCTTAACATTATAGTATTATCGTAATGTTTCTTTTAATATTATGTACAAACTCGTAGATTAAATTAGAGTTTTCACTGGTTAAAAAATTTACATTTACAAATGAATAGTTAGAACAAAAGAAAGAAATATCGAACGATTCCAAAAATCTCATGAGCAAGATAGTGACTTAAATGTTTAATACAAATTCATAAAACGAAACAATAATAATACTATTGACGTGTTTGAAAAATAATTATATTTTTAAAACCTTTTCTGTTGTTGTACACCGGAAGGAAAGCTAAGATCGCAATAACCAAACACTTATTTTTGTATGATCATATGTGACGTGATTAACATTTCTCTATAACTGAGTACTTTCAACAATAATCACCGCTATGTACTAGTTATTTGGTAAAACTTTACTTGTAGTTGTTCAGTCCAAAAAAGTCTTCAAGTCGGAATTGATTAGCAATAGCTATGGAATGCACCAAGCAGATGTGAAGCAAAGTTTTCCTTTCCACCTAAACCACCACCAATTGCAAACTTTCATAGGCGAATGTTAATAAGAATGGGGCACGGTGATTATCTTTGTTGGCTCACACTTCATGGTAAAAATATCGTAATCAGTACGGACTGATGAACAGGAAACGATCGCAACTGCTCAAGAAACCAAAAGCATTCATGCGAAATGGGAAACTGGAGCCCGCGCAAAATGTTTGGTGAGATTTTGGAAACTTTCACACACTTTTGGAACGATTGTTGCACACTCGAAAGTTTACTAGAATAATTCCGTCCTCTCATTTGCAATCTGGAGCCAATGATTCAATGCTGAGGCTAGTTTGGCCTGGTATTTATTTATTAATTCACTGTCCGTGTCACATGTCAAACGCAACAATTCCAATAAATACCGACGGCACGACAGTCAACATTTACACACACTCGTATAGTCGCCGGTCGGGAATCGTTGGTTGTGTCGTGAAACCGTGCGATTCACTCGACACAATTTCGCTCGACTATACATTGGCCGTCAAAGATTCCTTTCCTTTATCCAGGAAAATCGATCATATCACGATAGCTCTGAAGATTTATGCTAAATCTTTAGTTGAAGCGCAAAGGACGTCGACCGTCTGGGACTTCCCGAGCAGGATGGGACTTTAAAATAACGAAAACCATGGAGCTTGACGCGAACACGGTCAGCTTTTACACACACTTCCATGGAAGGCACTCGGGAAACGTATGTCGTTTCTGTGTCTTGAAACCGTTTGATTCATTCGGAAGAGGAGGAGGCACAACAATTTATATAAAAAAATACAATTAAAATCGTGATAAAAAGAGTAACATCTGACATATTTAATATAATAATAATTGAAATAACCTGCGCAGGTAAAAAACTAAAAATCGGTACTTACTATAATCCCAATCGTCTCAATGCGCAGGACTTCTGCACTGTAATAGATGCAATATACTCAACTGAAAAAACTTTAATCACAGTTGCTGACACAAACATAGACGTGATTGCAGAATCTCCAGAATCGAGGATGTATAAGGATACCTTGGAAACAAACGGAGCGGTCATTGTCAATAAGAACAAAATTACTCGCCCGACTTCAAATAGCTGGCTAGATCACATAACAACAAATGATAAAAAATTGCTGAAAATATGAAATTCACACTTGCAGACTGGCCGGAGTTGGATCATCGTGTTCTAAAAATTGTCGTCCATGGTCAAAGTGTCAGTAAGCAAAAACGTACTCACAAAATATTCAGATATTTAGACAAGGATCTTTTCAAATCTAAATTTCAACAGTTGCTAACAAACCGAAAACCTGAAAACCTTATGGTGCTCAAAAATATGATTATAGGGTCCAAGCATGATTCTACCATTGAGAAAAAGATCAGATGTCGACAGCATACATGCATAACAAAGAAAGTTATTGAAGCTAGTATTAATCAAAGGAAGGCTTATAAAAAATACAAAAAGAACGCTGAAGATCAAGCACTTAAATATCTGTATAACCAAGACCTAAAGAATCAAAACGTCTCATAAAAGAAGATAAATTTTCTTATTCCCCCAGAAGATTGGAAACAGCGGCGGACAATTCGCACGAAATATGCAAAATAATAAATGATGTAAAAGATAATTCATCACACTGGATCATGTCATCAAATGTTGAATTTTTCGCTATGGACTCTAACAATGCAGCACACCCATGTGGAACAGTAAACTCACTGAACCACTTTTTTTCAACAATGGGTGAAAAAATTACCAGGGAGCTTGGTGAAAAGTTAACTAGCTTTTTCAATATCATAAATAGCCGGACCAAAAGAGAAGTATTAAATGCAATCGAAAATTTGAAAAAAAATTTGAAAAAAATGCAGCACCAGGTCGCCACATCGTCACATATGAAATCATTCTAGTCAAAGAGGAGGTAGCTGAACCACTGGGAAATTTTATAAACGAGCATATTAGAAATTGAACATTTCCGGACGAAGAGAAACTGGCAAAAATAATTCCAATATTCAAAGGCGGGGATCATCTGGACCCGACTAATTACCGCCCTGTTGCAATTTTGACAGCCTTTAGTAAAGCATTCGAAAAACTTGTAAATAATCGCTTAAAATCTTCCTTGACGGAAAACTATCATAAATCCGAAGCAGTTTGGCTTTCAAAACAACAAGAGTACTTTCGATGCATTACTAACTGTCTCACGTTACATCAGCGAAAGTCTTGATAAAGGAGATTATGTTATTGGAATTTTTGTGGACCTGAAGAAAGCTTTTGATACGGTTGATCATGACCTGTTACTTCAAAAACTTGAATCGTGTGGTATACAAGGAAAACCGAAACAACTTTTTAAAAGTTATTTGGATGGAAGATTGCAAAGAAAATCAGTTAATAATGTCTTGAATAATCTAGCGCCAATGAAATTGGGGGCTCTTCAAGGATCCATACTTGGACCAACCTTGTTTTTGCTATACTCTATTAATTTACATATATGTAAACTGAAAGCTCACCACACATTATACTCGTAAAGACAGCTAGTTTTTATAAACTTAGAGTTTTTTTTTACTGCGTCTTATTACAATATTTTTTTTTTATCTCTGAGAACTATTCACGAATCGAACTAGACTAGCAGGAAAGGAGTACTTCACAGCATTTTGTGTGCCCCTTATACCGATGTTTAACCATTGCCTGGAGGCCCACGTAGGAGTCGACGACGTGTGAAGTGCAGATCGCACGAGCGTTGTACGACGATGAAAGAGTGATGTATTGAGTGGTAGGGAATGGAGGTATTAAAAAAAAAGTCCAGAAAATATGCCTAAAGTACAATATGGAGAAGCTATAGCAAGTCTACTGTACTTGGCTGGAGCGACAACACAAAATGTTGCAGATATAATGACTTAGCCCTTGGAATTTAAAACTGACAGAGGTTAGACATCCAAATTAAACGCAAAAATTGATTAAGACAAATATATTCAGTCTCTATAGTATACAAATGCATCTATATAGATCACTTAATCCTTTTTTCTTTTTGCAGGAAGTTTTCAGCCAAGGCAAGAATACAACCCCGAAGCGTCTTATCAAATTTCATTTGAAATGTTCTTTCTGTATTAAAATATACACTTTTTAATTGTCGAGATTTGAGAATTTTCTAATTCTACTAATCAAATTAACCAAATCATAAAATAAAAATGTTCGTTTGCAAGTTTTTCTATAAGTATGTAAGACTTGGGATACTTAAGTAACTTATTTCAATTTTCTGAAATTAATATTTTTAAAATCAGATTTAACATTTTTTTATATTACACAGAAAAACAAAATCAACCTTTTTTTTGTTGCATGAAGTTTTTCTACAGTTGTTTACTGATTTGGGTGCGCTGATTTCAAATCTACCTTCAGATTTTTTGCAGCAGCTCTAGTTAGTGAGATACAGGTACTGTCTTGAATTTACATAAGTAGTCGGTAGTTTCTATCAATAGCGGTGTAACTTAACTAGTTCCTTTATAAATTTCATTATGTCTTCCTCAAGAAGGACGTTTTTAAATAATCCTGATTGTTTTTGTGTTATTTTTGGAGAATATATGTTCCAAAAATTTCGTTTAAATGTGTCGGACTTTGTGAAAAGGCATACTTCGACTACTTTGGGTTTCCGTTGCCGTCAAACACTAAACCTTGGATGCCAAGTTTGGTATGAAAATGTTGTATTGAATCTTTGCGACTGTGGGCAAACAAAAAAATACCCACTTTTAAGTACAAAGCTCCTATGATTTGGCGTGAAACGTCTAACCATCATGACGACTGTTATTTCTGTGTAACGAAAATCATAGGAATAAACCACAAAAAACGCTCTAAGTGGATATATCCAAACTTAAAATCTGCCGTAAGACTAGCCTTGAGTATTGGTGACACATCAACACCACAGCAGCCATGTACATCTTCAGAAAATCCAGACCAGTGCAGCGGACAACCCGAAAACGACGGCAGTGGTATCGACAGTAATTTTGATTGCTACGGTAGTCCCCGACCACTAAATCAAGATGATCTAAATAACTTGATCAGGGACCTTGGACTGTCTAAAACGGCATCAGAAATTTTAGCTTCCCGATTGAAAGAAAGAAATTTGTTGACCAGAGAAACGAAGATATCGTACTACCGTAACAGGGAAAAGGATTTACTTCCTTTCCTTACTAAAAAAGACAATTTTGTGTTTTGTACTGATATTCCGGGCCTAATGACTGCAATGGGATTAAAAGAGTATAATCCAAATCAGTGGTGGTTGTTCATTGATTCGTCAAGTTTGAAATGTGTACTTTTACATAATGTTAAAAAACTTGTTTCCTTACCTATTGCTCATTCTACAAAGGTTGATGCAGAATATCCTACAATATCTTTAGCTCTCGACAAAATCAAGTACAAGGAACATAACTGGGCTGTATGTGTTGATTGAAAATAGTAAATTTTCTCCTGGGCTACCAAAGTGGCTACAAAAAATATCCCTGTTTCCTATGCTTATGGGACAGCCAAGCTAAAGCTGAGCACTGGATAAAAAGAGACTGGCCTTCTACGGAGGCTTTGATTCCCGGTAAGCAAAATGTAATTAATGCTCCACTTGTATCCAGAGACCAAATTATATTGCCTCCTTTGCATATAAAATTAGGGTTGATGAAACAGTTCGTAAAAGCTCTTAACAGAGATGGTGAATGTTTCAAACACATTGAAAAAGTGTTTCCGAAATTGAGTAGTGAGAAAATCAAAGGTGGTATTTTCGATGGCCCACAAATCAGGAAGTTGATAGGTGATAAAAATTTCATCAACCATATGACAGCTGTCGAGAAATGTGCATGGAAAGAGTTTGTTTGGGTAGTGAGAAATTTTTTGGGCAAAAGGAAGTCTGACGGCTAAATTCAGCACGTTGAACAGTTGCTGATACACTTCCAGCGGCTTAGATGCAACATGGGTATTAAGCTTCACTACCTTCACAGCCATCTAGATTATTTTCTTGAAAATCTCGGTGACCTGAGCGAGGAACAAGGAGAGCGCTTTCACCAGGATATTCGCACTGGAGGAGAGGTATCGGGGGATGGCTGATTATTGTTGAAGCATTCGAAATAGTACTCATAATACATCTTACTCTAGAAAATCCAAAAAAAGTAAATTTCATTCAGAATAAATATATTAAATAAATTTTTTAAACTTAAACGATGTGCATTTTCAGTGAAAAATCCTGTCGGTTTGTAACTTAAAAAACTAGAGCCGCTACATAAAAATGGCATATATTTTTGAAATCAGCGTGGAAAAATTATTCAGATTCATGTAAAAAATCTCATGCAACAGACATGCTGTTTTCCAGTGTTATTATTAGTTTATTTGATTATATTATTTTTAGTTTGGTTAAATAGAGAGAGTGCTGGAGTATATTTAACAAACCTCTAAAGGGGTGCCCGGCACGTGGCGGAGCCGCCGAAAACACAAGTTAGCTTAGGAGAAAGAGAGAGTCGAGCGCGAGTCAGTCCGAGTGTAACATGCATACAGTGCACACGCATTAGGAGCTCAGGTCTTATTAATAAATTCAGATTTAGTTTTACAGAATAACCACAGGCTTTTTGTTGTGTTTACCTTTACTAAATAAATAATATAGCATTGCTCCAATATAATATAGCATTGATTCATCTAAAACAAACGCAAAACGCTAGCTTATCGAAATATCTGATCAAACTATTCATTTTTAAGAGTTTGATTGAAAATTCTTGTTTGCCTATAAAGCCCTTCTGGCATTTAAAATTAACTTACTTAATTAAAAATGCTTAAATTTTTGGGTGTATCGTGTTGTCTCTGCAGCTCAATCTGACTTGCAAATATCAGAATATTTGGCGCGACTATAAGAAGTATAGCCTTATATCATCTAGTTACTATTATGACATTCCTATTCCTAGAGAAATCTGAAACCAAGCAGAAGTTAATAAAATGCCACAACCTAGACTGTTGCCTATTATGTTATGTGACTAGATCTGTTTTGCTTGCTTTAATTCATGAAAATAAAGATTTACTCGTAAATAAGGTTGATAGATAGTCAGTGTAATGAATTCTAATTAGAGTTCTAATTTACATACATGTGTTATCACATATGGAACGTTAAACTGCAAATGATAGCGACCTTGATTTACAACGAAATACAGTCTGCTCGACCAGCATTGCATAGTAGTTGTTGACGCACACACATATACATACATATGCATATAAAGTTGGATAGCAAAACAGAAAACTCTGATAATAGTTTAATAAACATCAAGTCACGAGCTCCAGAGATCATAAAAACAAAAGCCAAAGTCCATCAACAATAGTTGCGAGATGCTAGCACCAATTCACGTTTGTCTGACTGATAACTAGGAATGGCTAATTGGAATCTTGAGAGTCTCAGCAGAGGATATTCGCATGCAAACTGCATACAAAGAGCATGAACGTACGACTTCCCAAGATGGATACGACGTTCGAGAATCGAATCTGCATAGAACAACAGATTGCATTGCATTGGGAATTGCACACTAACAATATTTGATTATGCATCGAAGCTATTAGTACTAATGCACTTTTCCTTGATGATACCCGAACCATTCATCATTGCCTTAATCTGAGCGTGTCCTAGAAACGAAACTAGGACATACCGTTGAAATCATCACTAGCAACAATCTACATGTTTTGTTCGTCGCATGACTCTTCTGTTCGTCTGTACAAAATGAATCTCACGAAGTAGAAAGTACAAAGATGATAGATACACCGTAAAGCAAGTTAAAGATAGATTTTGGCTCTTTGGCCGGTGATGCGGCTTGAGATGATGATGATGATCGGTTCGAACCATCCAATAACACCGTGCGGGGTTTACTAGCATAGTTACGGCATTCACCTGATGTTTAGCATTGAACTGCGTTTAGGAGGTAGTCACTAACTAACAAACAGACAAACTAACAAGTCGTTCCATTCATTCAGGTGTTGTAGCGACGAAAGATAAAACTTTGCCAGAACAAATACACATCCAATCTAGTAATTCACATGCAGTTGAAAAGCAGTTAATAAATTTTTACGCGGCTATAAAGATAAAGATAAGTCGAAGTGATTGTACTTTGGAATGTTTGTGGTGTTTTGGTTGTAACTGTTTTCCATTGGATTTGCACGGTGTTTGAGGGAATACACTTAAAGTTCAATTTAAAAGCCATGGCAAGCGGGTTTCGATGGGCTCAATTGTGGTAATGTAGGTTTGGGTTTGATTAAAAGGTAGAGCAAAATTTCCCAATATCATTTCAATTCAAATTAATTACAAGCAAAATTGAAATTCGCGATATGATTAATAGGCGCAAAATTCATTCGGAATCGATTAGGTTTGATGAATTTCTTGGAATTTTATAGAAAAAAAATTGCTTGATAAATGATTTGGCAGGTTTCTTAGAGATACCGTTAAAATCGATCTTCTATAATTTCTTTCAGCTAGGACGCCTGATGAAAGCAAGCAGAATAATTGAAATTGTACTCTCCCTAGATGATGACATCTCAATCTTTTCATTGTATCATTATTTTCTTGAAGCAATGAAAAGAATGAAATTGAGAGGATTTTTTACTAAAAGTATAATGCCGGATCACTATATTTTACAAGTTTTACAAATTGTTAGATTTCGGTGGAGGGGATTTGAATTAGGTTTGAGTTATTTTATTAATCATTTTTTATGTATCTTTATGTATTACCAAAATTTGCCCACAACTGCATCCACATGGCTAATATAAAAAGCAGTGGCGGCGCAAGACTTGGGCGACCGCCTACGGCCTCACACTATAGGGGCCTGGCACTTGAGAGCCTTATCTAATTCAATAAAAGTTTTACAAGTATTGACACCAGTAAAAGTTTTGAATGAATTTACTCAAATCCAAACAATAAAACCATTCAAATTGCTAGCATTTGGCGTTACGCATCAATTGTCTAGTCCTCTTGGGCAGCAGCGGCCTCTTACGCGAAGTGTGCTTGCGCAACAACATCAAGCATGTAGTCTGGAGTCAATTCCGGCTCCAATTAATAAAGCTACGGTCCTGCAACAAAATAGTCGCATGCAGCAGTCTATCTTGCCTATTTAGCTGCAACAAAAAAGTCAGCCTCAATCCGAGCTGTACCTAACACAATCTACGACCAATAATCTTCAGCAAAATATTGTTATGTCCTCAGCACCACAAAACTTTATAGATAGTGTGTAAGCTGAGAACGGAGTGTTGCGAGCAGTCTCCCCACCTCTCCAGTTCAGGATATACTTACGAACTACGTAACATCGAAGCTTGGTTACATGCCTAGTATTTTCAGGTGCGTAAAGTTAACAAAAGACAACCTTCCTGACCAGGTTATAAGTTCTTTCAAGCTGACAGTTCCGGCTGAACTTTTTATCCTACCTAATTCCGATTTTCGGCCAAAGGGGACACTCGTTAAAACATTCGATACAAGGCAACCTAAGCGGCGATTTCGTCCCGAAAAAGGTTCCAAACAGCTTCAACAACCTTCAAAGATCATCTAACACTGAAAGAAATTCTTCCTTTCCTAATCGTTCAACTATTTCTATTTACTATCAGAATTTTCGTGGCTTAAGAACCAAACTTGAGGACTTATTACTCGGGTCTCAATTAACTAACGATTCAGTTATCTGTTACCTGATTATTTAGTCTACCGATGCGACCGTGACCTTAAGATCACTAATAAATCTGATGGTGGGGGAGTCTTGGCCATAGCTTGCAAAACTGTTTACTTTGTGCTGACTTCAAATTTGCTCGTGCTGTTGAGTGTGTAATTGTGAAACTCCCTCTTCCTCATAACTCCTCTTTATTAATTTCCTCTATGTATGTTCCCTGTAATTCTCCCTTAACTGTGTACAAAGCCTTCTTCGATGAACTCTCTGCCTATCTTCTTGCTCGTCGTCCACATTCCAAAATTATAATTTGTGGGGACTTCAATCTACCGGCAGTGGAATGGGACCACTTAACAACACCTGGCATTTCCTCAACAAATAATCCTTCTTTGTTACTTTCTTCCTTTCTTCATTTCCCTTTATTCTTTTTCACAGTTTAATCATATCCGTAACCCCTAATGGTCGTCTTCTGGACCGTATCATGTCAAATGTTAAAACCGGGTGTCTATCAATAGCTCCTGTTTTACATTCTTATGTTCAACCTGATCTCCATCATCCACCTTTGTCTCTAGCACTAACCGTTGATACCCTCAAACCCCAGAGAATTGCCTCAGTTTATCGGTACAATTTCTTTAAAGTAAATTGTGAGGCAATTAAAACCAATCTGGACTCGACCAACTGGTGTACCTTCTTCACTCGTCTTGACTGCGATAGTGCTTTGAGCAAATTTTACGATTACCTTAATAATCTCATTGCTCTTTATACTCCACTCCAAGCTCCTCGCCAAGCGAAAATGAAGCCTTGGCTAACTCGAAGTGTTCTTCGTGCCTTAATAGCCAAAAACAAGGGGCATAGGCAGTATGAATTGACCGGAAATGATGATGCTAAGCTGAATTTTTGCAGACTGCGCTCTTTGGCTAAAAAAGAGTTCAAAACAGCCATGAAAAACTACTTTAACAGCTTAGAGAGTTCCCTCCTGACAAGTAACCCTAAACCCTTTTGGTCTTACATCCGATCCTTCAAATCTTCCGCTTCCATCCCGCACACTGTCAAATGGAGTAACATTGAAGCCTTCTCCCCTCAGGATATTTCTAACCTCGAAGTGTTCTTCGTGCCTTGATAGCCAAAGACAAGGGGCATAGGCAGTATGAATTGACCGAAAATGATGATGCTAAGCTGAATTTTTGCAGACTGCTCCCTTTGGCTAAAAAAGAGTTCAAAACGGCCATGAAAAACTACTTTAACAGCTTAGAGATTTCCCTCCTGACAAATAACCCTAAACCCTTTTGGTCTTACATCCGATCCTTCAAATCTTCCGCTTCCATCCCGCACACTGTCAAATGGAGTAACATTGAAGCCTTCTCCCCTCAGGATATTTCTAACCTATTTGCCGAATATTTTTCCTCTACTTTTTCCTCTTCTGATATACTAACTCCCCCATATATTCAATTCAACGTTATCCAGCATCAAGTACATCATATTCCACTGATTCTTCTGAAGTTGAACTCCTTATGAACTTGCTCGATCCGAATGTTAGTCCTGGTCCCGATGGATTACCTAATATATTTGTAAAGTCACTTTGTTCCTCTTTGTGTTCTCCTCTATCCCTTATATTCAATCTCAGTCTTGGTACTGGCACCTTTTTAACGTACTGGAAAGATGCAAATGTTGTTCCTATCTTTAAAAACGGCGACCCATCATCTGCCTCAAACTATCGTCCCATATCACTCCTCTCTTGTTTCTCTAAGCTGCTCTAACGACATGTACACAACAGGCTTCTTGAGTCACTGAGTTTATTTGTCACACCACAGCAACATGGATTCTTGAAAGGTCGTTCAACTTCTACGAACTTGGCTGAGTTCGAAGATTATATTGCAAGAGCTTTAAACAAACAGCTTCAAGTAGATGCAATATGCAGGGACTTCTCCAAAGCTTTTGACTCCGTGAACCATGTTTCTTCTATCAAAAGTTAGCTTGGCTCGGCATATCCGGTTCCCTTCATTCTTGGATTTCATCGTATCTATCTCCCGTTCATGTCGTTTTAATTTCTATGGCACAATCTCCTTACCATTCAATCTTACATCTGGCGTCCCTTAAGGGTCAATCCTTGGACCTCTTCTTTTCGTACTGTTTATCAATGATCTTCTCTTTGTAATTTCCTCTTCTTGTCTCCTGTATGCTGATGATTTCAGAGCATTCCGGATAATTAGATTCCTTGAAAACTGTCAGCAACTCAACAATGATCTTTTTAACCTCTATAACTGGTGTAATGTGTGTGGTGTAGTGGTTTGAGCATGAACGCATAAGCCAAAGGTCCCAGGTTCAAATCTCGTTGGGAGCAACGTGATTAAGTTCAGGGGATTTTTCGGACAGACTACGAATGTTCACTCAGTGATGATATGTACTGATTTAATCAGATCATATCATAACTGAGCAAACACACGGGAGCATGGTACTGGCGAAACCAACTTCCGGAAAAAAAAATCAAAACGGTCATGAAAATGAGATACTCTAACTACCTCTAAGCGAAGGCCCAACAGGGGCTGTAGTGCTGCAAAGAAGAAGAAGAGCTGGTGTAATGTAAACTCCCTTCGCATCAATGTTTCTAAATGTTGTTCCTTTAACTTTTAATTACACCCTATGTGATGTTGTTCTCTCCTCTGTAGACTCATGTAAAGATCTTGGTGTCATATTTGACCCCAAGCTTAAATTTGATGTCCACATCAAAAGTTTCAGGTTTTCTTAGACGGCACTGGCACAAGTTTGCAAATGTTGCTACCGCTATTCGCTTGTTCACATGTCTTGCCCGCCCGCTTCTTGAGTACTGCTCAGTAGTGTGGTCTCCTAGACATTTATATCTTGTAAACTCTCTAGAAGCTGTTCAGCGTAAGTTTACCCGTACTGTGTTCTTCAAATTCAACTTAGCTTATGAGTCTTATGATCATCGTCTATCCATACTTCGTCTCCCTTCTCTGTCGTCCTGTGGAACCTTCTTAGATCAATGTTTGCTTTAAAAGTTGTACCACCAACAAATTGCTACCACCCTAAGCGAAGACTTGCACTACAGACTGTATGCACGTCCTAGTCGGTCTAATAACATTCTCGAAGTTCCGTACGCCCGGACAAATTTATATTTTCACTCAATTATGCCGCGAATCATCAGGAAGCATAAAAGTCTCGAGCTTGGTTCTCTATTCACGTCCTACTTTGTTTTTAAAATTAAACTAAAGACATTCCTTTTTGCGAATAGTGATTAGTGTTTCCTTATCACTTAATTTTTTCAATTTTTTCAAACTTTGATCTAGACTCTTACTTCATTTCTTACATGTTTTAATTAACTTTTTTCTGCTTGATTTTGTTATATTAATCTGTCTTACTCTAAACTATATTTAACTATATTTAATTGTCGAAGTCTATTTTGTAATTGAATTTCTGTCTGTTAAATGGATTTAAATATATAAATAAATAGTACAGTATAGTGAAATAGTCGCCACGATCAACTAAACTACAGTAAGGCATTGAGGACGGATGAGACCATTGACGGCGATCATCTTGGCTTACAGTATTCTTTCGCATCCGTCCTCAATGTTGTCTCTCACATCACAATTGCACTCCTATCTTCGGTGTCTTATCTACAATCCTAATGTAACTTATAATTAAACTGTGCTTATTGAGTTTCTTGACCCTTTCGTAGAATACCAGCACACTTCTATGAAGCTCGAAAGAGGTATCCAATAGCATTTACTAACATATGCATATCTGACTAAGTTTTTGGGCTGGGAAATTAGCATAATGGGCAAGAACATCATTCCAATAATCAATATCAACCTTAAAATGATATAAAGAATGAGTTTTCTTTACCGGGGGAACACCTTGTTATCTTGACAGGATATGCAATTTTTAAGCAACTCATCATGCGTAAAGTTTTATGTTGACTCATAACAAAATCGCCATCATAAGTCGCAGTGTATCCTAATTAACAATGAACTACAGAAACTGGTCTAGCCGGTTTATGTAAGACATATGTGATGCACCGTCTAATTTGATCGAAGGACCATTTTAAATGTCCCAAAATAGGCTGAGAGGGCTGTAAGGTTATTTCCATCCCCCGCTACTTCTGAGAAAGATTCGTGAGTATTTATTCGTGTGCGAGACCAAATGCTACATGCGTTGATGAACGTGACAACGGCTATCAAGGGGGTTCCGTACCTGCAAACGATTCTGATTTCGTTTGATTCTTGTCCACCTCCACTCTTTCTCCATGGCTCACGAAACAAAGCAAAGTAATAACTATTTAAGTAATACGTTGTGATTGTTGATCAGCTCGATTTATTCAAATAGAATTTCATAAGCTACTTAAGGTAATTTTTCATAAACTAACTGTAGACATGTGGAGTTCAAATTTCGGAGCCACGAACGAAGTCGAGACGAAATTTTGGACTGCCACTACCGATACAGCGAGGTATTATGTCATCAAATGAGTGAGCGCAGCCGACTTCGAGCAATTCGGAATACCGTCGAATTCAATGTTATAATTGCCTTGAGGGGGAGCATATTTTACTGAGCTGTCCAAAACCGTAACGGAAACAAAGATGCGAGAAGTGTCAACGGACATCACCTACGACCAACCAATATCCGGAAAATGAAACTGCCACCACCGTCAGTAATGTTCGTCGCATAAAATCAACAGAAAGAATTAATCTGCTTGTTAAAGAGGTTCTTCAGAACTGAAACAAAACGAAGTCCTTCATCGACTCCCGCAGCGAAAGCACACTCATTCAACGGGCAATCGCAATGTCAGTGTGAGGCTGAAGCAGTGTTCACCGATCATCCTACGAGGAGTTGGAGGAGCTT
Source organism: Odontomyia ornata (assembly GCA_963969285.1). Classification (NCBI taxonomy): domain Eukaryota; kingdom Metazoa; phylum Arthropoda; class Insecta; order Diptera; family Stratiomyidae; genus Odontomyia; species Odontomyia ornata. The sequence goes on along the minus strand of OZ017741.1, from coordinate 271,428,207 downwards.
CAGTAACGTGCAACCAGATACTTGAGGCCAAAATTCAGTTGGATGGTAAGAATCTAAGTGCAAAGATTTTTCCCGTGGATGACGACTTGATCTCGAAGCCACTTTTATTGGGGTCAGATCTGCTCTGCACATCGGGCAAACGACTAATCATTGAAGCGAAAGCTTGTCAATTGGAAAACGCTTTCCAAAACGCTCCAAATTTTTAGCCAATGCTATCCATCGAACAAAAGAACCAACTGTATCAGCTCAATGCTTCTCTGAGTCGCTTGCTCAGTAAGTCAATGCAACTCGGTAACGATGACGATAAGGTTAACGATCTTAACACCTGTCTGATGCCAGCCATACCGGATACCGTTCCCAAAGCGTGAGCGCGTTTAAGGATGAGTTAACGAACTGCTCGAAAACGATTTCATACGTCCATCACCATCAGAATATTCGTCACCAATTGTCCTCGTTCGCAAACAAAATGGTGAGGACTGTCTCTCTGTTGATTTCCATGAGCTCAATGCTATCACTGAAAAGCGTCCGTTTTTCATGCTAACTGTTGAGGAGCAGCTATCATCGATCGCTGGTAATTTATTTTACACGACTCTCGATTTAATCTCCAGCTATTATCAAATACCAATCGCAGAAGAGTGCAGGAAATACACTGCATTTGTCACGCATGCAGGCCAATACGAATACAGCCGGTTGGTACGATAAATGGGAAATCGAGCAGTTAGCTACGTAGATGAAGTAATTCTGCCCAGCAAAACCATCACCGAGGGTTTATTCAAAATCCGTGAATTGTTGGTTAGAATTCAAGATGCCTTAATGACGCTTCGGCCCTCAAAGTGTACGTTTTTGTCTAAAAAAATCACGTTTTTGGGCTATCAAGTCGATGAGGACGGAATGAAATCAGGAGTTGAAAAGACTAATGCAATTCGAGAGTTTCCGGAAACAACCAACATTACAGAAGTTCGAAGATTGGATTGAGCGGGTTTTTCCGCAAACTCATTCGCGATTATTCTTTCATATCGAGGTCGCTTAAACTTTTGTTGAAGCAGAAGGGCAATCCACAATTTTGTTGGTCGACCAAACAACGAGGCGCATTCGAAAAATTAAAATCAGCACTTTGCTGCGATCCAGTGCTCAGTGCAAACGATCCGACGAAGGAACATCAAGTTCACACTGACGCGAGTACATTGGGTCTTGCCGGAAACCTCATGCAACGAGACAACCACCGTTTCAGACCGGTTTTCTACTACAGCCGCCAGTGTAGCGAATCCGATAGCAGATACCATAGTCATGAGCTTTAAGTCGTTAGCACCCATCTCAGGCATTTCCTTTCGAAAACTCTTAATCTTTGCATAGTACTAGCACTCTGGTTGTACCAAATCTGACATACACATGTCAAAACTGGTCCAACCAGATAACTTTGACCTTTTGAGCGATGTATCTCGAATGCCGCCATCGAAGGGCCATGACTACTTTTTGCTTTAGTGAGCATGATTTCGACAAATTCAGTAAAGTACAGATACTGATCCGAGGTATTGAACACAGAATTGATGTGGAACACGTTCTGAACTACCCTCGCCAGCCATAATATGAAAATCCTTCCAATGACGTTCCAGGTCTTTAGTGGCCCAGCAGCGTAGTCTGAAACAAAATTGTTTTGTACTTCCGCCAATTGTCGGTATAGAGCTGCACATCATTGAACATTTTTCCATCATCATCATCAGCAAACGCTACCAACGTTCTCGTTGGCAACAAGTTAAAATCAAAGCCATTCAATAGCTTGTGAATGAATATTTAGAAAAACAGGGGCACAATAACTGTTCCCTGCTGTAGACTTGTCAAGACTTTGAAGTCCCGCCTTATCGTTAGATTCCCATCAATTAGAACAAATGATTTCCCATTCAACATATTGCACGTCATGGCGACAAAGTGTCCAGAGAACCTGTTACGAAGGAGTTTAAAAATTGGCCCATCTTACCACACCGTATTGAAGGCTTTCTCTATACCAATGAGACACGCTCTTACACATTCTCTGTTGTTTAGATTCCTACATATGTCTGAGGTTTCTTTCTTTATCACATGCGTTGTTTAGTATCACTTCAAACACCTTGCAGATGTTAGCCAGCAAACTGATTGGGTGGTAGCTTTTCGGGGTTGAAGATTCGCCATTCAGGCTTGATTTCAAGTAGGAAACTTTTGCTTCAACGACCTCTGAAAATATGTCATTCCCTCTCTCTGGGTTTGGTGGATGAACCAATTCAACATGAGCTCCAATCAGGGCAAGCTTTTGCAATCCATCACATATAATCCTGTTTTCATTTCTATCCGGCGTCGTACTATCAATTTCGATACCAGCCCTATCGAGAAGATTTATCTCATCACCAATGAATTCAAGATTCAATATCTTTACTCGAGACTTCTTACGGAATATGCTATTTACTTTCTCGAAAACACCATCTGGGCCCTTTGGGCCTAATATCCCTCAGTTTTTCCGCCCATTGACTGCTGACTTCACTCCCAGTGACGTAGCGTGAGTTTTGGACACCCAAAGCTGACCAGGGACTTGCCGCCCTCCTTTTTTAGAAACATATTTGTATTCAGAGCTTTTTCAGAACGAGATAATCCTTCTGTCGTCTGTTAAAAGTATGCTTAATGCAAAATCATACGATGAATTATACCAACAACAAAAATTTAGTGATAATCTTTTATTTGTGAGCAAAATAATAAAGTTGTTGAAAACATGACATTAACAGAGTAAGAGAATAACGCTCCCCTAGCTAGTGAAAGAATGCTATATTTAATAAACACTTGAACATAAAAAATACACAGAAGAAACTAATCTCGAAAAAATAAGCATAATATATAATAATAATAATTGCAGTCCAATTTGAACCTGGGCGTTGAGACATGGTCGAGCATCTCATTTTATGACCATAGCGGTACTTGAAAGCAGATGTGGTTGGCATAATGCTTGGCCGTGTGATTATTACCTAATTTTACTCAGTACCCATCAAAGCTGAGTGGGCTAGAAGTCTGTCAACAGATACTGACATTGAAAACTCGTTGCACTGGGGTTCGAACCTAGCACCTGTCGCATTCACGGCTAGCCTCCTACCTACTACACCACGACGTACGACAGAAAATAAGCATAAGCTTCAAGTTAAATCTTAAATTAAATTTGAAAATTCTCATCAAGAGTTCTCATTTTGCTTAATGGATTGACAGGTAAACATTAATACCTTGTAATTATGAACTTATTCGCTTTTCTAAAGATGCTATTATTGTGATTATCTAGTGTTATTTCTAGCTTTTATGCGTAAACTTCTATTGGGACTATTGCAATAGGAGGTCAATAAATAATAAAATAGTGAATTTGAAATATGTCGCAACAGAATCGGTTAAAACACCAAGGCAACTGTAATGTGAAACACCGGAATAAATTAGCACTAATGTTCCGGTGCCAATATTTTCTTTTCTCACTAAGGAAAATTAGTCATGAATCATTTTTCTCTTCCACATACGAAGAATTAAAAGAGAAAATAAGATGTTTCATTATAAGGCCAGAAAACCGATTAAATGTCAAGAAAGCATTTTTAAATCATTTTAATCATTCAAAAATTAACTTTTCTTGTTTTTTAAAGCAACATCTTTTATGCAACTTTCAACGTCGATTTCTATATCCCGGTCGATTGCCAGGACAGCTAAATTTGTTGATATCTGCGTAGACATTGTTGATCTCAAAAAGTTTTTTATGAGCTTAAGTTTCGAGAAGCTTCTCTCACAACTAGAATTACTAATGGCCACTATTAAGAAAATTCCAAGCATTATAACTATATTTGGTAAAACATCTTCAAGCTTAAACTCAACGATATATTTTAACAAGCCTAAAGCACCGGACTGAATCAACGTAGTTTTGCAATCTGGATAAGCTGCAACTACGAAAGCCCGAAGACGTACTCGTTCAATTTTGAGTTCTTCCCTGTTAACATCTTGAGAAGCTTCATGTAGGTTGAGTTCGTCGACACCTAACATTACTGCAGCCCTTAAAAATTCATATTTTTGTGCCAAAGTTTTAAGCTGTTGAAACCTTTCTCGAATTTCAGCAGTAACTCTGTCGATCGAAGAAAACATGGTTCGCCTCAATTCGTCTTTATACAATAATCCAGCGTCTTTACTTCCGTCAGAAATTCTCTGGCTCTTCTTAATTCGTCTTCGAGGCTCACAAGTAACTCCGAAGTCTTCACACAAAGTTTTGGCGTGTGTTAAAACCACGTCCACAAATTTTGCTCGGCTTTCTTCCAAAATAATCTGCAATGCACATATTTTTTTACCACACTCATGTATGAGTGTATTCAGTCCCTCGGTTTATTAATAGCTCTGAGCATCATTGACTTCACCTAGTACTAACTACCAGGCACTCAAAAAACTTAAAAAAGAAAATGATTGCATTGCCACCAACAAGCTTTCTGCGTCTGTTCTTGTATTAAAAATTTCCTCAGTTTTGGTTAGATTTTCAAGTGCAATCAATGTTTCTTTGAAAAGGTGTCGTATAAAATTCACAGCATCGCCCCTAGCACTCCAACATGTGTCCTGAATCCTCTGCAATCTTTTACCTGTAGTCGCAATCATAACTTCCCACCGATGTTTAGATACAGAAAAAAAGCATAGCAGCCCTCTAGCGTGCCGAAGTAAGTTACGGAATTTAGCTCCACTGAAGCTGCATGCATACAAACCAGGTTTAATGAGTTCTGCATTAGGATTGAAGTCTTTTATCCTCTGTTGTACATCTGTGTGCCTTCCAGCCATCGTCGTAGTATTATACGCTTGTCCTCTTCAGTTCATAACGTCAAGTCCATCAGCCATGAGTTTGTTCAAAATCATTTCACTTATGCCTTTAGCAGTTTTGTTTTTGGTCTTAATGAATTTCAAAAAAGATTCCTTTACTCGAACTTTCTGATTTTCAATAACCACATATCGTAAAACTTGACTCGTTTGATCTTTATGCGAAATATCTAGAGTGCTGTCAAAAATTATTGAATAATATTTAGTCTTTTGTATACGAGCTAGAATCTTTTGACGAACATTAATTCCTAAAATTTCAATGAACTCGTTTTGAATTTCAGGTGACATATAAGTTAGCGAAATTGTTTGGTCTAATTTGATTCTAACCAAATTTTCTCGGAGAACAGGATCGAACTTAGCCACCAAATCCCCCAATTCCGAAAAATTTCGTCTGTTAGCACTGGCCTCATCTTCTTTGTGGTTGCATAATACCAAATTTTGTTTTGCAAGAAATTGTATAATATATAACTTCTGCTCAAAATTTCATGCCATTTTTTAAGTTTCTCCTGTGACTGCTTCTTGTTCTTTCTTATCAATTGTCTGTCCTTTTTAAAGTCTTGTTTCTAGTTTCTTCCATTTGCAAAAATTTTTATTATGTTGAACACTTGATTCATGACTGCCAACTTTTGGATTTAATTTTCACTAAGTATGAAATCCTCCGGAGCAGCAAAATTTTGACACATTTGATGAATTTGCATCCTCAAATACACGACAACAAAAGCAAAACAATGAGGCTTTAGAAGGTGAATATGCCATCCAAGAACGTAAGACTTTTTTGCCGTTTGGCAATGTACGGTAAGACCAATCTCGTGTTAGGCGTCTCGTTGACAATACTGTTGCTCTAACATAGTTCTCGTCTGACTGAACAATGCGTGGTACTGCTGATTCTTCAAAAAAGTCGACATTCAAGTGTTGAACAACTCCAGAACCTCTTTGAATCAATAGTAGCCTTAAATTTGAATCAAATTTTGCAGGCCATTTTCCAATGTCATGACTATTAAAATCTAAATCAGTCAGTGTGTCACTTTGCTCTGATACCAGATTACCAAAAAGCTCAATAGAAGTACTTGCGCTCGGTTGTAGTAACTCATCGTTAGTGAATTTCGGCAAAAGGGGAGCACCTAAAGAAATACATTAAAAGGCTCTGGTGACTTATAGGTCCGCTGCGGTGCGTCAAAAACTTTCACAAGCTTTAATATGGCACCTTTATTTTTCCTTCCAGCCTCTTCCTTGGCTTTTTTGAATTGCGATAAAACACCCCGCTTTCTTTTGTTCTTTTCATCTTCAACTAGATTAGCTTTGAATGAAAAGAAAAAAATACCGTAGCAGAGACAAAGATATATCATGTCTATAATAGAAAGCAAAAGAAATCTATAATAGAAAGTCTTTAATAGAAAGCAAATTTCTATCATACTATATTTACTTACCTTAACTCCTTTGGTTTTATCCAAGAATTTTTCCGTGGAAATAAGGTTTAAAACAAAATCAAACTATTCACTGAACGCTTTTTATTTAACAACAACAAGGTCATGAATAATGTCAAAACACTGTTTCACTACACTTCACTTTGACTTTAGTAATTTAAAGCTAATTTTCAAAATTAATAATTCCTTGATCAGTGATTTGAAACTTTGCTCATCGAACCAAGAATTAATTTGTCGTGATAAAGCAATAAGAACAACAAAGCAGCACCATCATTTGTTTATGTTATCCAGAACACCAAACCAACACTATCATTTGTTTATGTTATCTGGAGCCAATTTTCAATTTCCATTGTCTACAAAAAATTGTGATACCAGTTTGAAAGTGAGTGATGCTCCTTCAAAAGTTTTAAAAATTGTAGTATGTACGATTATTCTTAATTAGAAAAGTTACTGCAATTTGAGTTATTAGTTTGAATTATCCTTCTTGAAATTTTCCACAAAGTGTTTGAAAAAATAATCAGCAATAAAACTGGCTATAAATTTTAGGTTTGAACTATTGTGAAATTTAGGTAAGTGTTGGATGCAATGCTTTTCAGCAAAAAAAAATGGCAGCCAAACCGAAAATATGGCATGGCTTTAGAATCCCTTTGCGAAAAACAGTTCGACTGCAAAACAATTATTAAATGTGGGGCAAATATGTGCAATGCAAGCTTCCTGTCATTAAGAACCATCGAGCTAGCGTTACCATCATCAGAAAGAGGGCATTGCTTCTGGTAACCTCGATTAAACTTCTTTGGAAACTTCCCCCATTCTGTTTTTTATGTCTTTGAAAACATTTTTTTTACAAAGACCTACTAGTTTCGCGACCTGTCTGTCCGTCCGTCCGTCTGTCCGTCTGTCCGTGCGTCACAGCTGATTTCCTCAGAAACTATAGAAGCTAGAATGCTCAAACTTTGTGAAAAGGTCAGAAGTGATGGTCTCTCAAAAGTTAAGGACTTAAAAAAAATAAAAAAAAATTTAAGGGGGGTCCCCCCTCATAACGAATTGGCCCTTAAAAATTTTTTTAATCATAAGTAGTCGAGTGGGGTATCAAATAAAAGGTCTTGATTAGAGCTTTTAGAATCTGAAATAAAAAAATCATTTTATGAATTAGGGGGGTCCAGGGGAAGGCAAAATGTACCAAAAATTTGTGTCCCCCCCCTCGCGATTGGACACCTTTGAGCCGAAAAATCTGAAAATTATCACGAATATGGACCCATATGAGTACAAGGGCAACAAATACCTTAGAAATCGAAATTCGCTCAACTTTGTTAATAATAGTATGATTTGTAGATTTTACATTTTTGCCGATAAAATCAAAACGGTACCTTTAAACTTCTTTATATTTTGCAATTATATAGACTGATATAAGATATATATGTTCACAAAATTTAATTGAGATCGAATCATAATCAAGTGAGTTAAAGCCATTTCAATTGTATGGAATTGCAACAACAATAACATGTGTTTATGGTTGATATCGGGTTTTCCAATAAAAGGTGTTATTTTGATATTAAAAGAAAAATGCCATATTTTAATACGAATGATCGAATGTTTATTTCATTATAAAGAAAAAGATATGCCGCTAATAGCAAAAAATAATTTCAGGCAAATAACCACCACGACATGCTTACAGGACCATATCATTTTCATGAAATTTTCCATAACCAAATCGCAAAGTGGCTGCCCTATGTCCTCGATAGCCCCACGAATTTCATCTTTGAGGTCTTGAATTGACGCTGGGCTGTTGCCGTAGGCCTTCTTTTTCATCTGGCCCCAAGGGAAGAAATCGCAAGGTGTTAAATCACAAGATCTATTCAAAATAACACCTCTTATTGGAAAACCCTATATATATTTAAAATTGACTTAGGCACTTTTATTTTCTCTCAATTTTCATGAAAATTTAAAGAATAGTGTTTAACTTGAACATGTTTAATCGACCGAGCATTCAGAAAAATCATTTAAGCTAGATCAAAATGGCGGCTCCACTGTGCTTATGAAAGAAACTGTGCATCTTTTGCATAAATTTGAACAATTTCATATCCAAGTATTGGACGAATAAATCAAATTATCGATTAACGCCATTAGAGAACTTGTTTCTAACCCTAGGATGTTTACAAAGACCTTCTGGTAGGAGCTCTCTCCTGCTTACTCAACTTGTTTTTTTTTTTAATTTAGCCGATGATTTTCATTTTGAACTCCAATGAGGAAGACATCATCGCTTTGATGAGTGATTTCCATTGCGATGTCATAAGGAATCACCTGTAGGTTTTGTTGAGGGCTATTAAAGCTATATTCAAGTCTTGTATCAGTAATACAGAGGTCCAAATATGAATTTGTCTTAGGGTATGCTGGGAACTCCGACCCATCTAGATTGCACTTGTATTCAATTTCATTCTCTGTTGTCCACGATTTCAGGAATACTCCTTTAGGATTATTGTTTGCATTCAGCCATGATATTTGTTTGGCATTCAGGTCCCTGGCCAGAATATAATAAGTATTGTTGCGAATTCCGGCGCATCGACTTTCTCCCATTCGCAACTTCAAATTGCCGCCGCAACATCTTCACCTTCCTTTGGGCACTCCTACCTTTTCCTTTGTGTATTTATTTATTTTTATTAACATTTTTCCAATTTCCCTATAATTTTTATTTCTCCATCATCACAAATCAACCCTTTACCTTTATTTCCAACTACAAAAAATAATATATACTAATTTTCCCACTAACAACATTCCATTCATTAATTCCCACTAACGAAACTTCATTCAATACCTTTTCCCTAACAAGTCACGTAACTCTGTTTGCGACGCAGAACAGTTCGCGCCGTCTCGAATTCTGTTGAAATTCCACTATGGAAAACGCCTCGAATATATTAGGCGGTGTTACAGTTACGCGAATAAATAGTAAGATCGCATCCCCATAGATAGTTCGTGAAAGAAAAAAAGACGGGCGCAGAAAGTAAAAACGTGGTGGTTTCTGTTGAAAAGTGCGGAGGACGCAATAAGTGCTGTGGGTGCTTGCCGTTGAGCCTGGAAACCCACCGTTATATTTTGGAGCCGCGATTGGAGCTTACGTGAAGCGATTAAGTAAAAGCAGTTTGCCCATGGTGTTACAAACAAGGAGTAGGGAGGTAGGGAAGTTGACCTCGAGTTTCCCATCTTTAAATTAGCTTTATTGAAGTGCTTCTGTCCTGGTTTTGAATGCGCCACCGCCTTTCTTCCCACGGGATGAAAGTTTAATAGCTTCAGCTTCGTTCCTGGCGTTGCGATAATTTGGTTCGGTGAGTCTACTGTAGGCCGGTTTCTTGTGGCCAAGACTTGTGTGTGCATCATATTTTTTCCCGGTTTAGTCGCGTGTACAGTAAGTGCAGCCCTATTTGCCTATATTTTTAAATAACTGTATTTCCGAACAAGCGAGTAAGGCTGAACTGCTTTCACGTGACTTCACAAAAGAAGGATGGCTTTTCAAAACAGGTCTACGGTTCAGTGGTGGATATAAAAGGCGCTGGTTTACTCTAGATGATCGAAAATTAACATACCGTGATGAGAAATATTTCTAGGCCGTAATTTGGATGGCTATAGTGTTCGTGTTGGAGCACCAACTGGGGCGAACGATCAAGGTTATAGCTTCACATTATTGACACCAGAAGGAATCTACAATCCATCAGCTAGTAGTGAACAGAAACGTGATGATTGGATAGCAGTAATTCAAAAAGTCTTAGAGAGACCACTCACGCCGCAAGATAGCTCAAGTAAGAATCATAACAAAATTTTGTTCTCCGTTCTTGGAAAAAAAGTCATGTTCCATTGATTAGCGAAAACAACAGCTGTCAAATTTATCTATTGCCATATCATTACTTCGCTTTTCATTCAGTTATTTTTATTATTATGCGATCAGCATTACCTATGGTTGGCCAGGTTCACTAGTACAAAAGCAAAAGCGAAAAACAGAAATTTGGGATGGATATGAATTAAATTAAATTCAAAATATAAGTTGAAACGTAATCGGTATGCAATGATAAGTTGAATAGTAGAATATTTGTAATATTGCATCCCGAATTAAAATGAATGTTGGCTATTTGAATTTACTTTTCCTTAGGATAATATATAGACGAAGAAATAATATTTCATGTTTGTTGTGCTAAAACTCACTTTTATTATTTTTCGTAAATGTGTTAGAATAAAATAACATGAATTGCTAATTATAACAAAAGACTTTCCTTTCCAGCAGGAATGGTAGCGAACGGTAAGTATGCCGTGACGAGGGTAGGGTTTCGCGTCACGTTCGGTACGCGGTACCATAATTTGCTTTGCGTTTTTTTTAAGAGTACGTTGTTTCGAAATTCGCGTTAGAGTAGGAAGTTTTCCGGTATCGCGTCGGTGATATTTGAGAACGCGGGATTATATACAGTATTCGTTGTTGGCTGGATGAATAGAAGAAATACGGAATAAAGTAGAGATAGGTTTCGTTAAAGTAGAGATAGGTTTCGTTTCCGTAGGGCATGTGAACCGGTGGCTGAACTTTTGTATTCCGGACTAAGTCTGCTCGCGCAAGACCCGCGACTGAACTCCGCTCCGAACTAGCTAGCTAGTTATGTATTTTCACTTCACGCGTGATAAAAAAAAACACACAAGATTCTAAGTTCAAAATGTTTTCTTGGAACATAAATTACTTATTAGTACTTTTATTTAATTTTGGAACTAAACGCGTCTTATCGCCGCGGGAACTTAATTAAGACTCCACAAGCCACGTAGAACGGCTTCTCACGGTAGCAGAATTGTATTTTTGCATTTTCGGAAACCATGGTGTAAACTGCTGACGTTATGTCTACAACATGGTGTGAAAAATAAAAGTTTCTTGTTACATCTCATTCTTGAGGTGTTTTCTTACGTTTTCCATTATATTTTTATAGGCGTTTAAGGTTTCGGTATACGTGACTTCCCCCTCCTCTAGATTAGAATTCTCCTGAATTCGATTATTTATGTTAAATTTTACATTATTTTTCTTAGTATACAATATAAAGATTACAATGAGGAGAGAGATGATAATGAAAATTGTTACATTTAGTCCATAGCCAATATTTTTATGATATTTCAGTTCTTCGATATGTTTTATATTTTCTATGTTTTTGATAGCGATTTCCTCAAAGGTAAGTTTTTCCGAAAACTTGGCAAATTTTACGTTTACAGGATAAAAAATCTCTCTTGAACTTTGGTAAATACGTTTGAAAAATATTTGTTTATTATTTGCATTGTACAATTGTTATAATGGATGAGAATATTCTTATTCACGACAATGTTTAGATCATCACAATCTTGCGTGACATTTAATTCGTATGCATTTTTGATTACAATTGTTTGTTCAACCAATTCTATGAGCTCTGTTCTTGTGTTCTTTATTAATTTACAATCTCTTTTGAATGTACAATGATTGGTAAGGCTTAATTCGTTGATTGTTTTGAATGGTTCGTATTTGTAGGTTTTATTGTTTAGTGAAAGATTATTTCCTTATCTGAATCTATTTCTTTCATTTCGTAATTTGGGATTGGTAGTATTACTTTTAATTGAACATTTGTTAAAATTTTTTGGGACTTTAATGGCAAAAATTAATAGATTGTTTGTGCTTTTAGCTAATCCTTACTTAATATACTGCATACGATTCACACCAATTTGGTATTTATTAATTTCTTCGTCCGTAAGTAAATTTGGGTGAATAATTCCATGTTTTGCTGATGAAATGTTATCTTGGAGATGCTCAATTTTGCTTTTAAGAAGTAGAATTTTGAACAATTGGTCATAATAAATGTTAGATAATTGGAAATCATTTGAAATGCTGTTAACCTTATTCAAGACCAGATTTCGATCTTTCTCGATTATATTTTTCAGTTGGGTAAATGTTTCGTTAAATTGTTTGTTTATATTTACTTGTTTATTAAGAGTTTTTATTACCTCATGATTATTTTTTTCCAAAGTTTTTATGTGTTCGTCTAATTCACGTCTGTCTTCGTCGTCCATGGTATCAAAAAGCCACTTATGTGCGTTTCCTACGAGATTTATCAGTCCTCGTCGAGTCCTGTTACTTTGTGGTATAAGCGTCTTTACTTTGACCGTCAAGTGTTGCAGTTCTGTCAACAGAATTTCTTTGTTTTCTAAGTTATATGTATTTAAATTCCTTTCAAGCGTTTTAAATACTTCTAAAATTTCTTCAGTGTTAATTATATGCATTATGATATCTGTCTTTGTAATAATTTCCACTTTGTCTAGGTTAATCTCCGAAAATCCTGGATGTCCGTTGATGTCATAGATGTTTAAGAGTCCTGTAACTGGGCTTATAGAGATAAGTAGTAGTAAGGTCAATATGGTAATCTGAAAGTAAAATTGTAGTAAGGTTAATATTTATAGTAGTTTGTCCGTTACTTTTAGGTTAAGTATGCTCTAAGGTATACAGTCTTCATGTCAGTAGTTGTCCTTGTATGATTTCAAGGATCATTCTTTTTCTCAAATATTGAATATTTTCTTGCGTGAATGTTGGTTTCAAGTCACGAGATATATATTCGGCAACCGTACAACTGAATACTCCACAATCATAACCATTGTTTTGAAATGGTGAATCGTGGACATTTTCGATTATAAAATCTGATGTATCCAGGTTGATACTTAGTTTATCTAAGGACTCCAGTTTTAGGTACTCTATCAGGGCATTTAATAGGGACGAATTTGGTTTTCTTAAAGAGTCAAAGTATTTTATAATTTTTTGTCTGAAATCTATAACACTCATGCACCAATGACACTGATTAACGTGAACAGGTACGATAACGATATCACAACCAAAAATATTTACATTTTTTGTCCATCTTTTAACAGAGTCATATCCTGATTTCGGGTATACAGGTACAAAAAACGTGTTCATTGTATGAACTCTCGGTAACTCCTCTGGTTTCTTTAAACTTCTTTCTGCTATAAGTGCCATATAAAAATTGATAATACTATCGTTGAGCCAATAATTGCCAACTAAAGTTTGGAGATCATTATTTTTGATCGTCAAATGAAATTTCGAGATAACAATATTATTTTGTTGATTTTGTTTAGTAACTTCGTCAATAAGTGAGATTTGGCTTTGAGTAAACTCCGGGAACTCGTCCTCGGATTCGAGTTCTTTGTTAGGGAGTTCGTTGTATTTACGAGGTCCTTTGATATTTTCTGGATGCACATTCTGTAACTTGCCTAACTTAAATTTGGGTTCATTTTTGAGCCTAATTGCTTTATAATTTTTCACATATCCTGTGGTCCTAGTTTCTTCATAACTTTCTCTATTATCATTTGTTTTTTCTATCCATTTCTCTTTACTTTTGATAAGATTTTCCCTAATTTTGTCCAGATCTGTTTTATGAAATTGTACGGAACTTGGTGTACTTTTTATCGTCGAATGGTAACGTTCATTATAAGTTCTTACCGCTTTTTGCAAAAGTTGTTTAATCGAAAATTTGTTTTGTTCATTGATCAAAATTTTAAATTTCTCTGCTAACGTTTGATGGAATCGTTCGATATATGCTAGACCTGTGTGACTATGTGGTTTTGTAAAATAAAGTTCAACATTTTCGTTATCGAGGAATTCTTTTAACTGGACACTGTTGAACTCATTTCCTGCAATAATCTTCTTAGGTTTCCCAGCTTTTGCAAAGTGTTCTTCAAAGGTTTCCATCATTGTGATATGACTACGATCTGGAAGGAAATAGGCTGTACCAAATTTTGAAAATCTATCGATTATTGTAAGGAACTGTCTCTTCATCATTGTGTAGATATCGATCTGAATAATTTGGTTAATATCAGATGGAATTTCAGTTAATTGAAACTTAGGTTTGATTGGTTTGCGCTCATATTTAACTCGTTGACAAATATCGCATTGGTTAATGACCAGATTAATAAGATCAAATAATTTTGGGTAGTAAATTTTGTTCTTGATTGCATTGAATGTTTCCAAATTACCCGAGTGCAAACTTTCTCTTACATGATACTTTGATATTTGCTTAACTGCCTCGACTTCTGTAGGAATATCTTGAGCTCTGTACGAGCACCTGATAAATTTTATTTTTGAATCATTTGAATACAATTCACGAATTTTATTTTGTACTATATCATATTGGCTATCTGTTCACTCGGTGAAAATTCCTATTGTCCCTTTTTTAATGTATCTTCGTAATATATCGTGCAAATTTTCAAAGTCGTATTCTGCTATGTAGATAATTCTTTTATTATGATTTTTTTCTAATTCCTTTATTTTATTGTTGGTAAGAATTAGCTGAGTTTTATAGATATTTACAATCCCTTCTCTGATTGGAATGTGATCTAGGAGTTCTTCCCGAGCAGAATGGATTGTAGCCATTGTTTCATCATTATCCTCTTCCACATTATGTAAAAGTCCAAGGTCAGAAAATGAACGGGTTTTAATAGCTGATGCTTCGGAAATTTCATCAATTTTACTCAGAAAGTCTGCAACTTTATTGTCTTTGCCTTTTTGATACTCTATTTCAAACTGATACTCCCCCAGTTTAATCAGCCATCTTTGATGCCTTGGAGACATGTCCTTTCCTTTATACTTCGCTTGTAAGTACTTTATTGGCTGATGATCAGTTATAACTTTGAATTTGTTACCATACAAGTATGGTCTGAAATAGTTCACAGACCATAAGATGGCAAGAAATTCCTTGTCTGTAGCTGAATAGTTTTTTTATGAGAATTCAACGTCCGCGATGCAAAGCAAATAGGGTGTCCTTCTTGTGATAGAACGGCACCTATTGCGTAATTTGAAGCATCTGTCGTTAACGTAAACTGTTTGTTATAATCTGGGAATTTCAGTATTGGTGGAGAACTAATTAGAGATTTTAATTTTTCAAAGGAGTCTATATAGTTGGGGTCATTCACATTGATTTTTGTATCTTTTTTGAGATATTTTATCATGGAGTGTGCTATTTTTGCGTAGTCCCGAATGAATTTTCGGTAGAAACCAGTTAACCCCAGAAAACCTTTGATTTGCTTCGTGGTTCTAGGAAGATCTAGTTTTTCGATGATTTTGATCTTACCGGGATTTGGCTTCAATCCATCCTTTGTTACGATATGACCTGAAAACGTGGTTTCTTTTTGTAGAAAATTACACTTGTCTATTTGTATTTTTAACTGATTTTCTTGCAAAATTTTGAAAATACCTTTTAATGCGATCATGTGTTCTTCAAGTGAAGTGCTAAAGATCAGCACGTCGTCTAAATAGACTACACAATTTTTATTTATGAAATCACGCAGGATATCATTCATGAGCCGTTGGAATGTCGCTGGCGCATTTTTAAGGCCAAACGGCATTCTGACAAACTCGTATAAGCCATGAGGGGTAACAAAAGCAGTTTTATGACGATCCTCTTCTTTGATAAGGATTTGATGGTATCCCTTCGCCAGATCGATCGTCGAGAAGTACTGGGCTTTGCCTAATTTATCAAGCAAAGTATCAATGCTGGGCAGAGGGAATTTATCATCTACCGTGATTTCATTTAACCTTCGATAGTCGATGACAATACGGAATTTTTTAACTCCTGAATTGTCTCCCTTTTTCGGAATGACAATTAACGGGCTTGAAAACCTAGAATTACCTTTTCTGATTATTCCCTGTTGTTCCATTTCGGCCACTTGTCTTCTCACTTCTTCTTCGTGCTTTGGTGGGTATCGATATAGTTTGGAATTTATTTGATTATCCGTTGTCGTCTTTATTTCATGAACGACTTTGGTAGTGCTTGTTAATTTATCTCCCTCTTTAAAAAATACTCCGTCGAAACTTTTCACCAATTTCACAACTTCCTTATATTCTTCGGAATTCAAATGTTCAAGTTTCAACCGATTTAAATAATCGTTTCCTACATTTTCAAGAATACATATTTCGTGTTCGTGATAAGGGTTAATCAAGAATTTTATTTCATTCCCGTTTAATATAACTGTTTTAGCTTGCATATTAATTATTGCACCCAAGTCATTTAGTAAGTCCATTCCATATAATGAACTGATATTTCCTATTATTTAATTTCGCTACTTTCCAGCGTATCATGGCACCTAATTTTGTGTGAAATTCACTTGGGGCAGGGGTATAGATTTCGTGTTCGATTTTGTCTTTTCCTGTAATGGTTGTAAAGAATAAGGGCTTAATACTATGTTTTGAAAGTGGTTGACTTTTTCGTCAACAAGGCTAAATGAGGACCCCGAGTCAACCAAAGCCAGGTAAGAGACATTCTCGATTGTAATTCAAATTATTGGTTGTTCTTCCGAGGCTAATTTAAAAAAAACTCACTGCTACCAATATGATTGTTCTCATTAACACTTTGATCATGAATGCTTCGATTAGCATTTTCAATGTTATCAATTTCCATGGGCTCATAGGGAGATTGGTTATTATATTCTGCACGATATTGTCCAGAATTTTGCCGATATTGCCCGGAGAACTGTTTTTTTTCTCGAAATTTTTGAATTATTTGATGGGTGGTTTATACTATCGTCTTTTTTTTGTTGCCAGAATGTTCATAAGGTTGTTTATTAAATGAATTATTATGAGTTATTTGGTTGTTATTATTGTGTCTTGTATTATATTGAGTGTTTTGCACATTAGTTTCCTCAACTTTATTTCCGTTATTATTTTCACGATTGTTACTGTTAAAATTTGGATTATTTTTAAATTTCTTGTATTTATCCAGTTTTTTATCAGGTTTTTTGAATTCTTTTCGGATGCACAAATCTTCGAAACGTCTTTTTTGCATTATACAAATAATTACGTCGATATTCGAGACATCTTAAATTTTATCAAGAAGGATGCCTTGGGTCATCTCCTTGACTACATTCACCAGCACAGATTCCACATTACTTAAATCTAAATGGCACTCGTTTTTATAAAACACCGTTAATTCGTCTAACAATTGCTTAATATTTAAAATTTCTTCAACTAATTCACTCACCGAATTTGCCCTTATGTTGTTGATTTTACGATACAAATCCATCGGTTCCATGTCGGGTTTGTATTTCAATCTCAGCTTCTTTTTAATTTCGTCCCAGTCCTGTATCCTTGCCATGTTGATAATTGCTGCTTTGCCCTCTCCTTGAATTTTTTCGTAATATATTGCCTTGATCGCTTCGTCTCGAACTTCCGCATCAGTAATCCCTCCGAGAAAGTTTTCGACGCTTCTGATGAAACTGTTGATTGATGTTTCGTTTGTTCCCGTGAATGTTGCCATAAACCGTACTTCCTTCAACTTCCGCTCGTCCTTAGCTCTTGCCGAATTGACTGTTTGTATTTGCCGTAACGCTTCCAAGTTTCCGCCAATTGCGCTTCCCTTTGATGAAGCCGTGCTTGTAGTTCTTGGGGCTCACTCATTTCGATTCTTCGATGACGATCGTAGTTGTTGATCCTGCTGGTCCTTCTGGAGCCCACTTTCTCGATGTTTTCTTTAAATGTTGAATATACTTATTAAGCAAGATTCCTGGCAGTCTCACCAGGATTTTGAGCGATAAAGGCCTCGGTTAATGCTCTTGCTTAGTTGTTCACTTTTATTTTTGTTTAGCAAGATTCCTGGCAGCCTCACCAGAAATTTGAGCAATAAAGGCCTCGGTTAATGCTCTTGCTAATTCGTTGATAAACTCGTCCAATTTTCGTTACGATTAAGGACTTTAATTTCCGATCGCGATTATCGATTTTTTGTGTACGCGATTTAATGTCTTTTAAAATTCGTTAAAACCGACTGCGCCAGTTATGTATTTTCACTTCACGCGTGATAAAAAAACACACAAGATTCTAAGTTTAAAATGTTTTCTTGGAACATAAATTACTTATTCGTACTTTTATTTAATTTTGGAACTAAACGCGTCTTATCGCCGCGGGAACTTAATTAAGACTCCACGAGCCACGTATACCGGCTTCTCACGGTAGCAGAATCGCATTTTTGCATTTTCGGAAACCATGGTGTAAACTGCTGACGTTATGTCTGCAACATGGTGGGAAAAATAAAAGTTTCTTGTTAGATCTCATTCTTGAGGTGTTTTCTTACGTTTTCCATTATATTTTTATAGGCGTTTAAGGTTTCGGTATACGTGACTAGCTAGCCAGCAGCCATCTCGGAGTAGACAAGTGTGTCCGGACTCTTACAGGCCATTGTCACGTCCGAAGACTTCACGTTTAGAACCGATGAGAGGTCGGTTCCGATTTCGTTCGAGCGATTTGAACGTTTAGAACCGATGAGAGGTCGGTTCCGATTTCGTTCGAGCGAAATCATTACAGTATGAGTTCCTCTTTTTCTTTCCCATATTTCTCAACTTTTTCATTAGATTTCGATTTCGACGACTGATTAAATTTTAAGTTTTTCTTCATTGTTCTCGAATCTTCGCTTTAATTTTTCTCGCCCGTTATTGTTGGTGATGGACTTGATCTTTCTATTTGATGGTTGAATCCATCGAGCTCCTCCATCTCGTTGCTTTTGCAGCGAGATTGCCGGCAATATTTATAACGTGGACCTGCCCTTGAATGTCTTTCTGCTTTTTGAGTCTTCTTCAGAAAAGAAACTTCAGGTATTCTGCTCGTATAAATCTTCAAACAATTCGAGGGTGATGATTTTCACTTAAAAAAAATAATTTCAACAGAGTTTTGTCAAAAATTTATTTAATTTTTGAAAATTATTGACAGAAGCGATTAAAAACACTTCTGCTCGCAAGGCTGGTAGACATAGATTTAAAAGTGTCTTAGTATCATGTTTGAAATGGTAACTTTAATTAAACATTTAATATTGTTACATGTACAAATAATTCTTCTTCTAAAGGACCCGGAATTGCAACAAGCCGTGCGTTTAGCTCAAAAGCAAACGGTTAAGGACGCATTGGCTTACAGCCTGAACTTTGCGGCAGCGAAAAATGTGACTCGTACCACTGCCCGGGTTCGTGAGGTAGTGACAGACGAGAGCAGGTGTGAGCGCGTGGAAATTGAGCGAGACCCGCATTTAAATGGTGTGCCTAGATGCTGGGATTGCGGAGAGAAGGGGCACCTGCAAAGAGACTGCAAGAAGCGAAGAAAACCGGGCTATTGTCCAGGGCGTGCAGCTAGGAGGAGATCCAGACCGAGTCAGGAGCCCAGAATGGAAGCCCTTCAAACAGAGGGGTCGGGAAACATGTAAGAGCCAACTTCGTGGGGCAGAGGTTGGCTAGGAGGATGGACGTCCCCAGCACCACCATCACCGTGTCAAGACTACATCGTGGAGAAGCGGACTTATGCTTTCCGGGTCAAGTTGACGGAGAAGACTGCACCATAAACATCGACACTGGTGCAACCCGATCGATTATCCGACCAGACCTAGTTAGACAGCAACAACTTCACAAGGGCAGAATTTTCTCACTACGGACAGCTACAGGAGAAACTGCACCTGTTCATGGAGAGGTCAACCTCCAGATACAGTTGGGAGACCTTGTGTTCCGACATAATTTTCTGGTCGCGAACACTATGGATGACTGCATTCTCGGAATGGATTTTCTGCGACCACATGGAATCATGTTGGATTAGGGCAAACGTGTATTGAAATGGCAGAATGTCGAAGTACTGATGGAGGATCCCAGCGTTCAAATTCCCAAGATGAATGTAGTGGTATGTACTGACACTGATGTACCGAATTCTTCCGAAAGCATTGTATGGGCCAAGCTTGATGGTGATTCTGGAGACCACCGATCTTATCTGATAGAGCCAACGAAGACGTCCGCATTGCGCAGTTTGATTGTAGGACGAAGCCTTGTAAGATCTTTAAGGAACAGATATGTGCCGGTTAGAGTCCTTAACACCGCAGACTCAACCACGAGCATCAAAGCGGGAGAAGTCATCGGCAGCTGCCAGCCTGTTTCCACCATCACCTCTTTGGAAGCTACTCACGACCATCATTGGAAAAGGAGGCAAGACACCGACAAAGCCCGGGAATCCACGTCTGCAATATTGAAGCAAGTCAAATTGCCAGTGCAGCTATTCAAGCGAGCCTCTGATCTGGTCACCAAGTACAGTGACATCTTCTCAGCAAGCCCGGATGACCAAGGCCGAACGAGTTTGGTAACTCACGTCATAGATACACAGGGAGCCAAGCCGATTCGACAAGCACCAAGACGTCTCCCTATAGCCAAACAAGGAGAAGTGAGCGCGCTGATCTCGGACATGGAAAAACAAGGCGTTATTGAACCTTCTGTCAGTCCATGGGCCGCGCCTGTGGTTCTTTCTAGTAAAAAAAAGGATGGTAGCACTCGCTTTTGTGTCGACTATAGGCAGCTTAACGACGTCACTAAGAAAGAAAGTTAGCCACTCCCACGCATCGATGACATCATGGACACTTTAGCCGACGCAAAATGGTTTTCTACACTCGATCTCAAGGGTGGTTACTGGCAGGTAGAAATTGACAAGAAGGACCGAGAGAAGACCGCATTTTCAGTTGGGATCGGCAATTTATGGTGAAACCGTTTGGGCTTTGCATGCCCCAGCCACTTTCGAGCGCTGGATGGAATACATGCTACGTGGTCTAACCTGGAAAACCTGCTTGGTGTACCTAGATGACATCATCGTCATCGGGAGAACGTTCAAAGAGCATGTGCGAAACTTAGAAGAGGTTTTCTCCCGATTGCGACTGCCAAATTTGAAACTTAGCCCCGACAAGTGTACCCTTTTCGCAGCTGAAGTAAAGTACCTGGGACACGTCGTATCAGCAGAAGGGGTCAAAACAGACCCTGAAAAAATTGAAGCCGTGAAAAGCTGGCCAACACCAAACAACAAGCGCCAACTACGAAGTTTCCTGGGTCTGGCGACCTACTATCGAAGATTCGTCAAAGACTTTGCCAAAATAGCCAAGTGTCTCCATCAGCTAACCAAGAAAAATCGTCCGTATGTCTGGAATGAACAATGCCAGACAGCCTTCGAGACCCTGAAGGAAAAGCTGTGTGAATCACCCGTGCTTGCGTATCCGAAACCCGGAAAAATTTTTGTAGTTGACACCGATGCAAGCAATGGCGGTATTGGAGCTGTACTCTCCCAGCAGATCAATGACGAAGAAAGTCGAGTTCTCTCAAAAAGTGAGAGGAACTACTGGGTGACCAGGAAGGAGATATTGGCTATAAAAGAGGCCACCAAGCAGTTCCACAAGTACCTATATGGCCAGAGATTTGTTCTTCGAACGGACCATGCATCGCTGAGATGGCTACTTAACTTCAAAAACCCCGAGGGACAAGTTGCGAGATGGATTGAAAGATTGCAGTCATACGACTACGAAATTGTTCATCGAAAGGGCAGAGTTCATGGAAATGCTGACGCCCTATCTCGTCGTCCATATCCAGCTAACTGCAAGCATTGCCGACGGATTGAGGAAAAGGAACCGCCCGTTGATCTGCGATTGATAACGGCCGAATTCGATGAAGGTTGGTCATCGGAGGGGATTCGAAATGCCCAGTTAGCCGATGAAGATATCGGACCATTGCTCATATAGAAGGAGACGACTGGGCGGCCTGAGTGGAAGGACGTTTCGATGCATGGCGCAACCCTGAAAAGCTATTGGGCACAATGGAACAACCTTCAGGTGGAGGGTGGTGTACTCAAGCGGAAATGGGAAACGACGGATGGCAGCTCCTATAGGATGCAAACTATACTACCCAAAAGCCGAATCCACGATGTGGTTAAGGAAATGCATGAAGGATCCTCGGGAGGCCACCTTGGTGTTAACAAAACCTTAGCAAAATTGCGGGGAAGATTCTACTGGCTCCACGCTCGAGAAGACGTAGAAGACTGGTGTCGCAGATGCACAATTTGCGCTTCCGTCAAAGGTCCAAAACGGCGACTGAGAGGGCAAATGCAAACCTATAACGTGGGGGTACCGTTTGAAAGGATTGCTGTTGACATCGCTGGACCCTTTCCTGAATCTGAATGGGGAAATTGATACACGCTGGTTGTCGCCGATTATTTTAGCAAGTGGCCCGAGGTCTACCCCATTCCCAACCAAGAAGCAACTACTGTAGCTGAACAGCTAGTGTTAAATTGGGTCAGTAGGTACGGCGTACCTTGTGAACTACATTCGGATCAAGGCCGAAACTTTGAGTCACTAGTTTTTGGCGAAATGGGCGAGCTGCTCGGAATACGGAAAACGAGGACAACACCGCTGCATCCCCAATCCGATGGAATGGTCGAACGATTCAACGGCACGCTCAATAAACACCTGGCCAAAATGGTTGACGAGAACCAAAGGGACTGGGACTGACATATCCCACTATTTTTGATGGCGTACAGAGCTGCCGAACATGCATCGACGGGCCAAGCCCCAGCCAAAGTCATTTTTGGAAAGACTATTCGTCTGCCAGCCGATATAAAGTTCGGGACACCCCCTGAGAAACCCCAAACGATCTCGGAGTACGCAAGTTATCTAAGACAACGGTTGAACTAGATACATCGGACAGTGCGAAAACACCTCGAATCGGCTACTGACCGCATGAAGACCAGGTATGATCTAAAGGCTAATTCAACTGGCTTCCAGTAAGATGACTTGGTGTGGCTATATAACCCGCAACGACGAAAGGGTAGGTCTCCAAAGTTGCAACATAATTGGGAGGGACCATACCGAGTTACAAAGCGAATCAACGACGTCGTATACCGAATACAGGAACATCGTAAGCCAAGAGCTAAAATGAAAATCGTGCATCTGGACCGTCTTGCCCCATATTACACCCAGGGAGAATTGACTACAAATAGCGAAACATCTTTTCGGGGCGAAAAGAACTGAGGTGGGGGCAGTGTTACATGTACAAATAATTCTGCGAGCTACTGTCGCAATTGTTTCCACAACAATTAAGAACATCAACAAACCGAATTTACTCGAAACCACGAGAACCAAACAAGCATGAACAACACCTGAAAGTGAGTCACTGCTCCATTCATTCATGCTGGAATGTTCCCGCTAATTCACCAATGTACGAGAACTGACTTGAATGATTAGACACCCTATATAAAGGCGAGCTGAATGAATGGGGGGATCATTCATTACAACCGCGATAGAAAACTGCGATACGCGAAGTACAGGCGATATTGATTATTTGAGTGCGAAGTGATTTTAAGTAGACAATTGCGATAGAAATTTATGGACAAGTAGAAGGTTGAATTTAAATAGTGAAAATTAAAATTAGTGAAAGTGTTAGATTGATCATTGTGCACTTTTGTAATTAAATAAACTCTTTTAACTTAAATTAAAAGCCATTGCGTTTTCACCTTCCCGGAACATTAAAATTATTGGCCGCGAACCGAAAACACGCGACAATATTAATATATAAACTTAGGATAAATTTGAAAACTCTTTTTGAAAAAAATTGAAAGATCCTGTGAATATAGTTTATTTCAAAAATTCCCCTGTTACTTGAGTTTGATTTTAACATTTCTACTTTTTCTTTGCGCTACTTTTTTTTACTTTCATCGCCTATACTGCTTCCTTCAAAGTATTTAACCTTTTTAGGGTTTTGTAAAATAATTTTACAAAACCCTTCTAAAATCGCGTCCTGTCTGTCCATCTGTCCGTCTGTCTGTCTGTCCGTCCGTCCGTCCGTCCGTCCGTGTGTCACAGCAGTTTTTCTCGGAAACTACTTAAGCTAGAAACATCAAATTTTGTATGTAGGTGTAAAGTGGTGATCTCTTCAAAGTTCAACTACAACAAAATTTTTGTAAGGTATTTAAAGGGGGTCTCCCCATATAGGGGAGTGACCCCCCCAAAAAAAAAATTTCATTGAAGGTAGCCGATATGGGTATCAAATGAAAGGTCTTGATAAGAACTTTTCAAAACAGGTCTTAGTTTGGCAAAGTTTGCTTCGAGGGGCGCACAGGGAGGGGAAATACACGAAAAATTTGTGTCCCCCCCCCTCGCGATTGGACACCTGTGATCCGAAAAATCTGAAAAAAATCAGGAATGTAGGTCTTGGTGAGTACAACAACAACAAATACATGAGAAGTCACAATTCACTCAACTTTGTTAGTAATAGTATGATTTATCGATTTTATGTTTTCTTGAATAAAATCTTAACGGTGCCCTTAAATTCTATGAAATTCAGTATACAGATGATTATTTATAAGATTGATCTATCCTGAAAGTTTCATAAAGATTGAATCATATTTAGCGAAGTTATAGCTGTTTGAAATTTCCTGTATTGCTATGGAACAATATGCGCTGCATTTATTACTATGGCAACATATGGCTATGGAACAAAATGCGCTTTTTACCGACATAGACACTACAGTTTTGCTAGGATTTCAGGAATGATAGGTGTCATGTATGTCTTTGAGAATCGGTTCAGCTAGTGGTATCAGTAATCGTAAAACCAAATAGTGGCTGTTTTAAATGCGAAGATTGAATAATTTTGAGTTATTTTTCCCAATTTCAACGTTTAAGGTGCATGCTTTGAACACTTGATTCAATTTAATGAATGACTGAAAATGAAATACCTACAATTGATGCTCATAAGTGAAACAAGTCAAGGAGGCGGGAGAGAGCTCCTAGCAAAAGGGTTTTGTAACCATTCTAGGATTCGAACAAATTGTGTTTCCTCCCTCGCGGATGGACATCTGAAATAATTATCAAGGGAGATATTTATGAGTATAACAAAAACAAAAACCTCAGAAGTCGAAATTCGTTCAACTTTGTTAAAAATAGTATGATCTTCGTATTTCCTATTTCCTCCAATAAAATCGTCTTTGACATGTTTCTTGATTTGATTCGATCTGGTGACTGCATTTTGTAAATTGAATACAAAACCCTTCTGACATGAGCGTAGGTCTGTTTACCCAACTTGTTTCTCTTTATTTTTATTCAGTTTCACTTTATTGACAATTAAAAAAAATTTAATTTCTGCGTGACAATTCTTTAAAAAATTAAATTTAGTTTAAAAGAGGCAAATTCATTCGCGCTTTTAGAGTTGCAAAAGTAGAGACATAAGATATTATTAGCCCATTTTGGATCAAAAGCCGATGCATTTGAAAACTCATTTAGATCCTAGGTAAACTATAAGAACCTGCTGAGAGAGGGCCTTCTATGACTTATGCATACTTAAATTAATTCTTTGAACATCTGATTATCTGCTAATTGATCATAAATTAATTTGAAATCTTTAATTAAGCTCAGTCTCATCCACCTTCGGCATATTTAATTAGTTATGCATCATGCATAGATTATATCTACCAATCTGCACGCCGGCAATCTAACCGATGCAGTTGCTGGAGCGATAAACGGTCACTTTGAACTAGTACTTAAAATGCAAGAACTGGCTAATTTAAGCCTCCTGCATAGAATAAAGCAATGCGGAAGTGATAGTTCACTTCGCGTATTGCAGGTTGCATCGTTTGATTCCGTTATGGTTCTGCTTCGTTAACTCTCATTGGACAATGGCTCAAAGCGGCATGCAAAAGCAAAACAAGTGGTCAAGAACTCTGTAACTACGAAAAAAGTGAACCATAGCAGCACATGTTCACATCTACCCTCAGACGCTGACACAATCCCCGAAGATTAGTCATTCAACATGAGTATGCAGTCAATATTGAAGTTGAGAACCCAAGTCGAGGCAAACAGCTCCACTCCCGCATAATTAGCATGTGCGGAGCGACACTCGACTCCTTTGGGTTTCCGCTCAATTCGGTGTATGCACATGTGACGTGATGCTGATATGCATGGAATGTGTGAATGAAATGAGATGCAAGCGAAAGTTTTTTGACTTTAAAGATGTGATCAGCAAAGTAGATTTACCTGTTATTGTCACTGCATACCAATCACCTGGAATGTAAAATATAATCCAACTCTTATCGGCGATGATAGCAAAGCACAAGGTAACACTTCACCCACCTTTAACACCCACAATTCTTCCACTTTTGGTATTCTTTGGTTTCTTTATTCTCCACTCAATCTTCCATTATCTATAACAGGCACTTCACTTGGCACGTTATCTCCAACAATCACTACCGTTAACGATTTGTTTTTATTCTCGGCATGATAACAACTCGCGCAGTTTAAGGTCGCGACTAATATCTTACGCGCAAGCCAGTTCCATCTTGACTCGAATTTGATATCTTCAAGTTCGGGTGGGAAATTCTTGAAAGAGCTCCGAGTCGCGGTGTCGCGGTTAACTGAAATGAGCTGTATCTTGGACTGTTGGTTGTTAGTTGAGAGCGAGTCACCTGCGCAAATGTATTACAGGTGTGCTTCGCGCTTGAATGAAAACAGCGTGGGACTGGGAAAAGAGAAAAGTTAAGAGAATTTAACTCTTATGTGATACCAGTTGGAAACTATTTTTAAGTGGATTACTGACCTAAGTTGGAACATTATATGATTTGGTTTGTGCATTATAACTTTAGGACTTAGGATAATGCCATTTGAAGGTAGCTACTAAGACTATATTGTTGACTGGATTTTTACAAAATATTGTATAAATCTGATTTCATTGAGTAGACCTTTTATGTTTCCCGTTTCGAATTAATTGAATTATTTATGCACAGTGGAAATTCATGAATTATTCGATTGGACATTATTATGAAGTATATATTCTTAACTAAGAGCATTCCAGATGAATAAAATAGATTCACTTCTTATTTGTATTTTGAATTTCTGCACTGAACAGGGTCCAAAGCGCCACTAAATCAATAATGCCTACATAGGCATTGTAAGTCATGCGCCTGAAAGTATGCTGCTAACATTTATTTCTTGTAAAGGGCGGTCCAAACAAAACGCACTGTGTTAATTGCAAATAAAACAAATGTTTTTAGAGAATTATGTTAATATTTTTTATTATAAAAGATGGATCTATGACAATTATGTGTAAAATAAAAAATCGCCAAAATGCTCACCATGGCTACAGTGGCATTGATTCCAGATTTTCAATAACTCTGAGACATAATTGAGGTTGAATGTCGTTAATGTGCTGAATTATCTTATCTTTTAGCTCTTGAATTGTTCTTGGCTTATTGACGTACTCTTTTTGTTTTTAAATATCCCCAGAGAAAGAAGTCCACCGGTGTCAAATCACATGATCGTGGCAGCCAATCAAGATCGCCGCAACGTGAGATAACATGGCCATTGAATTTCTCGCGCAAAAGAGCCATTGTTTCGTTGGCTGTGTGGCAAGTGGCACCATTCTGTTGGACCACATATCGTCCAGCTCCATAATGTAAATTTCTGGCTACAAGTAGTCCGTTACCGTCTCGCAATAACTAACACAATTCACGATAACTGCTTGGCCGTCCTCATTTTCGAAGAAGTACGGCCCAATTATGCTGCTAGCCCATAAACCGCACCGAACAAGCACCCTTTGTGGATACATCGGCTTTTCAACAATCACTCGTAGATTCTCATTTTCCCAAATGCGGCAATTCCGCTTGTTAACGAATCCACTGAGGTGAAAGTGTGACTCGTCGCTGAAGATGATTTCTTTGTAAAGTCACTATTCCCTTCTGTCATTTTTTTTAAATACCTCCATTCCCTTCCACTCTCTCTCCATCACACTTTCTTCGTCGCACAACACTCGTGCGTCCTGCACTTCACATTTCGTCGTTTCTTCAGGTGTGCCACCCAGACAATGATTAGACCATCGGTATAAGGGGGCACACAAATTATGTGAATTTATCCTATTAATCTCATCCAGTCCATTTCATGATCAGCTCTCAGAGATAAAAAAAAACTTTGTAATACGCCGTGGGAAAAAAAACTCTGAGTTATAAGGTTAGCTGTCTCTCAAGCATCTGGACGATAGGGTTTAAAGTGCCCTTAGATGCTATGTTGAAATTTATTGGACTGAGATTCTCCATAATATCTTTCTGCTATTCGATCTCGACGATAGGGTCAAGAAAGGCCATAAGATGCGATGTAGAAATTTATTGCACTGAGATTCAATCGTTGTTAAATAAATATTCTTTAGGCCTTTTTTAGGGTTTTGTAAAATAATTTTACAAAACCCTTCTAAAATCGCGTCCTGTCTGTCCGCCCGTCCGTCCGTCCGTCCGTGTGTCACAGCAGTTTTTCTCGGAAACTACTTAAGCTAGAAGCATCAAATTTTGTATGTAGGTGTAATGTGGTGCTCTCTTCAAAGTTCAGCTACAAAAAAATTTTATAAGGTATTTAAGGGGGGTCTCCCCATATAGGAGAGTGACCCCCCGAAAAAAAAATTTCATTGAAGGTAGCCGATATGGGTATCAAATGAAAGGTCTTGATGAGTACTTTTCAAAACAGGTCTTAATTTGGCAAAGTTCACTTCGAGGGGCGCACAGGGAGGGATAATACACGAAAAATTTGTGTCCCCCCCCCTCGCGATTGGACACCTGTGATCCGAAAAATCTGAAAATAATCAACAATGTAGGCCTTGATGAGTACAGAAACAACAAATACGTGAGAAGTTGCAATTCACTCAAATTTGTTAGTAATAGTATGATTTATCGATTTTATGTTTTCTTGAATAAAATCTTAACGGTACCCTTAAATTCACAGATGACTATTTATAAGATTGATTAACCCTGCAAGGTTCATAAAGATTGAATCATATTTCGCGAAGTTATAGCGGTTTGAATTTTCCTGTATTACTATGGAACAATATGCGCTGCATGTATTACTATGGCAACATATGGCTATGGAACAACATGCGCTTTTTACCGACTCAGACACTACAGTTTTGCTAGGATTTGCATGAAAATTTCAGGAATGATAGGTGTCATGAATACCTTTGAGAATCGGTTCAGCTAGTGGTATCAGTAATCGTAAAACAAAATGGTGGCTGTTTTAAATGCGAAGATTGAATAATTTTGAGTTATTTTGCCCCAACTTCAACGTTTAAGGCGCATGCTTTGAACACTTGATTCAATTTAATGAATGACTGAAGATGAGTACCTACAATTAATGCACATAGGTGAAACAAGTCAAAGAGGCGGGGGAGAGCTCCTAGCAAAAGGGCTTTGTAAAACTCTAGGATTCGAAAAAATTGGCTATTAATCGATGATAACAGTACAGGAGAGTGGCCCCCGAAAAAAAATTCATCAAACGCAGCCGATATGAGTATGAAATGAAAGTTTTCATGGGAGCTTTTCAAAATAGTTGTTAAACTGTCAGTTTTTGCTTCAGGGGGGAACAGGGGGGAAATACATGAAAAATGTGTTTCCTTCCTCGCGAATGGACACCTGTGATCTAAAAAATCTGAAAAAATCATCAAGGGAGATATTTATGGGTATAACAATAACAAATACCTCAGAAGTCAAAATTCGTTCAACTTAGTTAATAATAGTATGATCCTCGAATTTCACATTTTCTCCAATAAAATCGTCTTTGACATGCTTTTTGACTTTATTCAATCTGGTGACTGCATTTTGAAAATTGAATACAAAACCCTTCTGACATGAGCGTAGGTCTGTTTACCCAACTTGTTTAAAAACTATAAGTGAGTTTTCATCCTTAACTGAATCTGGGAGATTGTTGTATATACGTAAGGCATCATTTGTAGCATAATTCTTTAGACAATCGTTTTTTGCAAAAGGTATTATGAATTGATTTGCGTTCCTAGCATTGTAGTAATTTTTCTGCGATACTTTCATAAATTGAATATGTGACGATGAATTTGAATTCAAGCATTTAAAAATAAACTTGGCTTTCTCGGCTTCAACGATTTGAGTAAATGTTAATGCTTTCGCTGATTGGTACACAAATCTGGTTGGTGTACGTATTCGAAGATTTAGCATATTTTTATAAGCCTTGGTAAGCAACCTGGAGATGATATTAAGGTGTTGCTTTGATGACTGGCTCCAGATTACTACTCCGTAATGTAGTTTTGACAGAACGAATGCATTTAGCACCATCTGCTTGATATTGCTTGGTAATCCTTCATATCTTCTCAGTAATCCAATAACAGGAGCTAATTGTCTTCTTAAGTTGTTTATATGCGACAGCCATGTTAATCGTTGGTCGATGATGAGTCCAAAATATTTGAATTCCGCTACTCTCTCCAGTTTTTCGCTATTAATTCTTATATCAATGTTAATGTCTTCCTTGTTCTTCTGTTTGAAAATAATGTATTTGGTCTTAGAAGTATTTAGCGCTAGCTTATTATTACTTAGCCACGAATGATATGTACTTAGATCCTCATTAATGGTATTCTCTAAGTAATCTTTTTTGCATCCCGAGTAAAGTAGAACTGTGTCATCAGCATATAGTGCATAGTGTCCCTTTAGTCCACATGTATTTAAATTGTTAGTGTATAACAAGAATAAGGTAGGGCCAAGTATGGAGCCTTGGGGAACGCCTGACTTCATAGGTGCCAAGTCGCTCAATCCATTATTGACTACTGTTATCTACAATCTTCCTTTTAAGTAATTCCTAAAAAGTTGATTTAGTTTCCCGTGAATGCCATATAATTCGAGTTTACGAAGTAAATTCTCATGATCCACCGTATCAAACGCATTTTTCAGATCCACAAAAATGGCAGCAACATAGTCACCCTTGTCAAGTCCTGTATTTATGAAACGCGTGACTGAGAGAAGAGCATCAAAAGATCCTTTATTTTTCTGGAAACCAAACTGTTGTAAATTTAAAATTGAATTTTCCTTAATGGATGATGATAGACGGATGTTTACTAATTTTTCGAATATTTTACTAAATCCTGTTAAAAGCGCGTTCGGGCGGTAATTATTTGGATCCGTACGGTCTGCTCCCTTGAAGATAGATACTATTTTTGCTAGTATACCTTCCTCAGGAAACGTTCCCTTCCTAATATGTTTGTTTAGACAATTTGCAGCACATATTGAGGTTACTTGCAGCTTCAAATGCATTTGCTGAAGGTGAGTTCTCTATGGTGAAATGCCGGGTCGTAGAGTTACGCGGTAAGTTTCTTTTAACTTCATTTATTATGTCCCATATTTCATGCGCATTGTCGGCCGCTGCATCTAGTCTTTTGGAGTAATACAAAAGTTTTGCTTCTTTCACAACACGTTTAGATGTTTTATTGGCTTCGATGTATATAAACCTGAGCGATTGATCATTCATGTTCCGTTTGTAGTTCATATAAGCCTCCCGCTTGTTCTTACTTGCCTCAATAACTTTTATGGTTATCCATGAATGTTGACGACATCTTATTTTTTTCTCCATAGTCGAGGTGTCCTTAGCTTCCATTATGATGTTTGTGAGCTCCACTAAGTTTGAAGGTTTTTGGTTAATTAATAAACCCTTAAGATTTGATCTAAAGATGTCCTTATTTAAGTATTTGAAAACTTTGTAAGCAGGCTTTTGCTTTTTATTTATTTTAATGCTTTGAATTACAACTTTCAAAACACGATGATCAAGTTCAGGCCAGTCGTCTAGAGTATAAGCAATTTTCCCAGCAATTTGATTATCATTTGTGACTATGTGATCCAGGCAAGTATTGGATGCTAGTCGGGTACGTTGAAGTGGGTTCACAATAGTGGCACCATTCGCTTCTAGTACGTCGTTGTACATCCTTGACTCATTAAATTCAACCATTAGATCTATATTCGTATCGGCAACTGTGATCAAATTATTTTCCATAGAATATAGTTCATCTAATATTAAGCCCAAGTCTTGCGCGTTAAGTCGGGTGGGGTTGTAAATTGTGCCAATTTTTATTTTCTTTCCAGGGCATACTAGTTCGATGACTATCATATTGTATTTATCCGGTATAACTCGCCTCGTTACGAAATTAAGAGTTTTTTTAATATAAATTGCTGTTCCTCCACCTCTTCCGGACCTGCAGGGAAATACAGAATCGTATCCTTGAATGTTGTAGTACTCCACTTCCTCGGAGTATACCCAGACTTCATTAAGTATAATTAAATCTATATTCGAATGTTGCTTTACATAAATTTGAAGTTCGTTATGTTTTTGTCTTAAACTTCTTATGTTAGCATAGAGGATAGAAATTTGGGTGTCTTCAAATATCTTTGTATTATTGACAGGCATATTAATCATCGTAGTTAATGCTTCTCTTAGCAATCAAAATCCTACGTTTTAATTCTCGGCATTCCATCGAATCTGCGTGGTGTGCATGGCCACTTTTCTTACCATTTCCCATACAATTACAACATTTTTCAACTGAGCTTTTACAGCCTCTTGTATCATGCTATGATCCACATTTTGCACACCTCAGTTCCCCTTCACATTTTGATGTCTTGTGATTGAACTTTTGGCATTTGAAGCACCTCGTGACGTTCAAATCTTCCCTTATGTAGTATGATCCATAGTCGATATTAACATATCTATTCGCTATCTTCTTGAACATTGTTCCATTCACCTCTAAAATATGTAACCATTTTCCGCTCCGTATTCTTCTAGAGTGAACCAATTCCATTTATCTTCATCTAGAACGTCGCGTTCAGACTTTGGATTTCAATTCTTAGCTCCTCGTTTGTGAATTGCTTCTCTAATCCATTTATAACCAATCTTGGTTGACGAGACTTAGTTTCCATTATTTCGTATCCCTTCATATTTTCCTTAATAATATTGAGAAGCGTAGATGAATTTTCATTCGAAGAAGTCATAATAATTGCTCCACAATTTCGAATCTGACGGACTAGCTGGAGTGGAATCTTGCATTGAGAGGGTCGGATTTTAGATTTGAAATCGGAAAGAGTTTGATCAGAGCTTGAATGGGCTTTGGGCTTGATGATTATGCCTTTTTGTGATGTCGTGTTTGTGCGTTTTTCTTTCTGCCAACCAGTATCCAATTTGGTCACATCTGCATATGTAATTTTATTTACATGAGTGTTTTTTCCATTAAGGCACTGACGGTAGACTTCAGTTCAATTAGCTGGTTGACTGTTTGCTTCATTTGTTCCATGAGACGATCATCTTTTAATTTCCAACCATTCCGCGAATTGCCGACGCTTGAAATGGTCAGTAGGTTTCAACTCTTGAGTCAATTGAACCTTGTAAGCATGTAAATTCAAATCTTTATTCAAAATACGCATAAGTGATGGTCGTGAGATGTTCAATTGTTGGGCACGAGGACGCGTCGAGGTTGACGGCTCTTCTGCCACACTATCGCAAACAACAGCAATGTTTTCCGTAAAACGAACTAAGCGAGCATGCACAGGTGGTTTCACATTTCCTACAAACGATTGTGGACACATTTGGGCGATTATGCTGACCAAAAAAATCACGGAGTGCACGAAATGCATTTTGATTTGAACGGCCGTTTTCGTAAAAGGCTTCAACAACCTCAACGCGTTGCTCAATCGTGTACCTCTCCATGGTTGAATTTGTCAAACACTATACCATAGAAATGTTCAATTAAGTTGGACAAAAAACTTGACGTTAAGGTGTGACTCACAATTAACATCGTACATTATGGTTGGACCACCCCTTATTTCTACTATAGAGTTATAGACTAGAGAGTAATAAATAACATTTAACGTGTGGCGTCATGTATGTTGAGGAAATCAAAGACCACACAATTAATTCAGTAGAGACTCACAAAAATTGAGACTCGCAAATGTAAGATATACGGAAAAGTTATCTAGGCTGCCGCCACCACAGACAACTCTAAAAAGTTAGCGCTTTCACTCACTTTTCTGAGTTCTCTTTTCGGTTTGATTCTGTATTGAATATCACTATTTGGATATTCGCAAGTAACAATAAATCAGTTGTTTCGATCAGTTCAATTCGTATTCCTTAGATACAGTGGACATGCGTTATTTGTTGTGATTGTGACAATGCCAGGGTACATTAAACAAGAGCGGTCAACGATTGTCAAAAAAATGTTGAAGCAACCACGGAAGTCACCGCAGTTGCGGACATTAAGTTTCAACAGAGGGGTGACTAGCCCAGGGTGGCATACTGAAGCCGACTAGTGATCAGTCGTATCGCGGGTTTCCCGGGACACCTTCCGCTCGTGCTGAACTACCCTACACATAAAAACTAACATTAAGGGAAAAGGAAATGATAAATTAGTACTTCTAATATTTCATGGACCGTAAATTTTCACAAAAACTCAATTTCCACTACAATCATTCAACAAACAAAAACACAGACACAAAATTCTGCTAAATAAAGCCCCCTTTTAAAAATAAAATTTTGATTAAATTCAAAAATTTTAATATTGAATATGAATGAATATCATAAATTAAAAAATTTACAAAATGGGTTCAGTTAGTATTAGAGGAAATCAAAAAAGCAACAAAGAAAGAAAAAAAAACGATAAAAAATGACTCACTTTTGAACGGCTGTGGAGGGCTCAGCAACTGGAAGGGAAACGAAGTAACTGTTAAAATTTTATAAAGTTTATTACATATATTTTCCTTTTCTATATTTATTTCTCTTTTCCACTTGTGAACAAAATGGTTACTATAGCAATAAAATACTACCTGCCTCGAACAATGCCTTAAAATCCATCGAGTTCCCCCAATAATACATTCGTTGTTTACGCATTGCTGTATTAACGTTCTCAATTTTTTTTTTGTTTTTTTCTTTTTGGACTTCCAAATACGCATAAGCGTATGAATTTATTTTCGGCAAGATCAATTGTACTATTTCTGTCAGCACATAATTCGTTCTGAATACACTCCTGCTAGCCACATTCACTATCAATTCTTTTAAAGTTACTTTCTTCACCCCGACCACCACCAAAACAAAGAACATACTTTAGTGATCTAACTAACGTTTTTTTCGTTTTTCTTCAGATACACTCGTGAGCCGTCTTTTTACGGTTTTGTAAAATAATTTTACAAAACCCTACTAGTTTCGCGACCAGTCTGTCCGTCCGTCCGTCCGTGTGTCACAGCAGTTTTTCTCGGAAACTACTTAAGCTAGAAACATTAAATTTTGTGTGCAGGTGTAAAGTGGTGATCTCTTCAAAGTTCAACTACAAAAAAATTTATAAGGTATTTAAGGG
Organism: Odontomyia ornata; assembly: GCA_963969285.1. Lineage (NCBI taxonomy): Eukaryota > Metazoa > Arthropoda > Insecta > Diptera > Stratiomyidae > Odontomyia > Odontomyia ornata. The sequence goes on along the minus strand of OZ017741.1, from coordinate 271,392,982 downwards.
GGGCCTCCCCATATAGGAGAGTGACCCCCCGAAAAAAAAATTTCATTGAAGGTAGCCGATATGGGTATCAAATGAAAGGTCTTGATGAGAACTTTTCAAAACAGGTCTTAGTTTTGCAAAATTTGCTTCGAGGGGCGCACAGGGAGGGGAAATACACGCAAAATTTGTGCCCCCCCCCCCTCGCGATTGGACACCTGTGATGCGAAAAATCTGAAAAAAATCAGGAACATAGACCTTGGTGAGTACAACAACAACAAATACGTGAGAAGTCGCAATTCACTCAACTTTGTTAGTAATAGTATGATTTATCGATTTTATGTTTTCTTGAATAAAATCTTAACGGTACCCTTAAATTCAATGAAATTCAGTACGTGGATGTCTATTTACAAGATTGACCTATCCTAAACGTTTCATAAAGATTGAATTATATTTAGCGAAGTTATAGCGGTTTGGATTTTCCTGTATTACTATGGAACAATATGCGCTGCATTTATTACTATGGCAACATATGGCTATGGAACAACATGCGCTTTTTACCGACTCAGACACTACAGTTTTGCTAGGATTTGCATGAAAATTTCAGGAATGATATGTGTCATGCATATCTTTGAGAATCGGTTCAGCTAGTGGTATCAGTAATCGTAAAACAAAATAGTGGCTGTTTTAAATGCGAAGATTGAATAATTTTGAGTTATTTTGCCCCAACTTCAACGTTTAAGGCGCATGCTTTGAACACTTGATTCAATTTAATGAATGACTGAAGATGAGTACCTACAATTAATGCTCATAAGTGAAACAAGTCAAGGAGGTGGGAGAGAGCTCCTAGCAAAAAGGTTTTGTAACCATCCAAGGATTCGAAAAAATTGGCCATTAATCTATGATAACAGTACAGGAGAGTGGCCTCTGAAAAAAAATTCATCAAAAGTAGCCGATGTGAGTATCAAATAAAAGTTTTCATGGGAGCTTTTCAAAACAGTTGTTAAACTGTCAGTTTTTGCTTCAGTGGGGACACAGGGGGGAAATACATGAAAAATGTGTTTCCTCCGTCGCGGATGAACATCTGAAATAATTATCAAGGGAGATATTTATGAGTATAACAATACCAAAAACCTCAGAAGTCGAATTCGTGCAACTTTTTTAATAATAGTATGATCTTCGTATTTCACATTTTCTCCAATAAAATCGTCTTTGACATGTTTCTTGATTTGATTCGATCTGGTGACTGCATTTTGTAAATTGAATACAAAACCCTTCTGACATGAGCGTAGGTCTGTTTTTCCAACTTGTTTAAGATGCAGCATTGTTGTGAATTCCGGACGTACCGGCACTCTCCCATTCGCAACTTCATATTTTCTTCGTAACGTCTTCACCTTCTTTTGGGCACATATACCATTTTCTCTGTATATGTATTTATCTATTTTTGTTTTTACATTTAAATCTTTACTTTTAATTTTGATCTGCCATCATATTAATTCAGTTCTCTGACCCTATTTTTAATTACAAAAAAAAAAATAATAATTATCTTATGTTTCCCACTAACAACATTCCATTCATTACTTACCATTAACAAAATTTCATTCGAGACCTTTTCACTCTAACAAAACCTAATTTCTTCCTTCATACTAACTAATTTTATTCATAATCTCTCACTAACCAATTTTATTTGTTATACTAACAAAAATTCATTCACGCTTCCCGACTAAAAAATTTCATTTCAATGCCCATAAATTAAGATTCACAGTTGAAGTTGCTATATGATGAATGGGAGATCGACAGAAGGTAGCTCCAGTGGAAGCGTCGTAGTTTCTCGACCGAGGGGTCCGCTGGGGCCTGAGTTGAAATTGCAAAAGCAATTATTTCTGTGTGTATGACCATTTGCATATAACCAAAAGATATCAATCAATCGCCATATATGCTAAATGGAAATTGTTACGTTTGTCGATATGGAAAAGATGTGTGGATAATGGAATCGTAGCGTATTGAACTTCGATTACGTTACCTCGATGCGGAAGCGGGAATCGAAAAGAAAGGATTGCGGGATTTGTTCTTTTGATTTGGGGGAGTGAATCTTTATTTGGCCTCGAAAAAAGAGTAAGTTTTTGCAGTGTCAGAGTGACTTGGGATTTATGATTGAGAAAATTGTTCGATTGGGAATTTATAAAGAGAAAAAGTTTTTGAGTCAGTTTTTTTATGTTGGCGATCATTGGGTGGAAGTGGAAAAAAGGAGAAAAAGGACAATATAAACTAAACAAGTTGGGAAAACAGACCTACGCTCATGTCAGAAGGGTTTTGTATTCAATTTACAAAATGCAGTCACCAGATCGAATCAAATCAAGAAACATGTCAAAGACGATTTTATTGGAGAAAATATGAAATACGAAGATCATACTATTATTAACAAAGTTGCACGAATTCGACTTCTGAGGTTTTTGGTATTGTTATACTCATAAATATCTCCCTTGATAATTATTTCAGATGTCCATCCGCGACGGAGGAAACACATTTTTCATGTATTTCCACCCTGTGCCCCCACTGAAGCAAAAACTGACAGTTTAACAACTGTTTTGAAAAGCTCCCATGAAAACTTTTATTTGATACTCACATCGGCTACGTTTGATGAATTTTTTTTCAGGGGCCACTCTCCTGTACTGTTATCATAGATTAATGCCCAATTTTTTCGAATCCTTGGATGGTTACAAAACCCTTTTGCTAGGAGCTCCCTCCCACCTCCTTGACTTGTTTCACTTATGAGCATTAATTGTAGGTACTCATCTTCAGTCATTCATTAAATTGAATCAAGTGTTCAAAGCATGCGCCTTAAACGTTGAAGTTGGGGCAAAATAACTCAAAATTATTCAATCTTCGCATTTAAAACAGCCACTATTTTGTTTTACGATTACTGATACCACTAGCTGAACCGATTCTCAAAGATACGCATGACACATATCATTCCTGAAATTTTCATGCAAATCCTAGCAAAACTGTAGTGTCTGGGTCGGTAAAAAGCGCATGTTGTTCCATAGCCATATGTTGCCATAGTAATAAATGCAGCGCATATTGTTCCATAGTAATACAGGAAAATTCAAACCGCTATAACTTCGCTAAATATAATTCAATCTTTATGAAACTTTCAGGATAGGTCAATCTTATAAATAGACATCCACGTACTGAATTTCATTGAATTTAAGGGTACCGTTAAGATTTTATTCAAGAAAACATAAAATCGATAAATCATACTATTACTAACAAAGTTGAGTGAATTGCGACTTCTCACGTATTTGTTGTTGTTGTACTCACCAAGGTCTATGTTCCTGATTTTTTTCAGATTTTTCGCATCACAGGTGTCCAATCGCGAGGGGGGGGGGGGGCACAAATTTTGCGTGTATTTCCCCTCCCTGTGCGCCCCTCGAAGCAAATTTTGCAAAACTAAGACCTGTTTTGAAAAGTTCTCATCAAGACCTTTCATTTGATACCCATATCGGCTACCTTCAATGAAATTTTTTTTTCGGGGGGTCACTCTCCTATATGGGGAGGCCCCCCTAAATACCTTATAAATTTTTTTGTAGTTGAACTTTGAAGAGATCACCACTTTACACCTGCACACAAAATTTAATGTTTCTAGCTTAAGTAGTTTCCGAGAAAAACTGCTGTGACACACGGACGGAGGGACGGACGGACAGACGGACAGACGGACAGACTGGTCGCGAAACTAGTAGGGTTTTGTAAAATTATTTTACAAAACCCTAAAAACTAGGATAAGTTCTTATGGCCAATCGGTTAGCAATTCAGTTTAGTGTTTCTAAGGCGATAATTTCCAAAATAAAGTCAAACAGAGAACAAATATACAAAGTAGTGTCGAATGCATGTGAGAAAATAAGGCAGAATACGAAGACATGGAAAAATGGCTGTATAAATGGTTCTTAGATCAATGCAAAAGAAACCGTCCGATTAGTAGCTCTATTTTAAAAACGAAGGCGAAAGGCGAAATCCATCCAAATAAAAATGCAAATGATTTTAGGGCAATCCAAGGCTGGTTTTTAAAATTCAAGCGTCGATATGGAATAAGCTATCTTAAGGTATGTGGAGGGATTCTATCCAGCGAGATATCAGTCGTATCATTTGTTCACTCTCTGCGTGCAAAAATGAATGAAATGCGAATCACAAACCAACTACTATACAACGTTAATGAGTTGATAAAACTCCTGTTTGTTCCATACAAAGATGCAGTATATGCGGTGAATACATTGATCAAATAAAATGAGTACAATGCGCAGTTCTCAACTAAACATATAGCATATGTAAGCTCTTAGAACTACGATCCGATATAGCAAAGTCGCATTTTGACAACGCTTCTGTCAAAAAAAGTTAAGGCATTATTTCACTGGTACAACGACCAGTTGAGTGCCATCTGAATTGGAATGAGCCATTATATGAAATAAATGATAAAATAAGCAAAAAGTCTGCAGTACTAATAAAACAAGCATATTATGTAAAATTGCTGCTTATTTGTTATTTCATGTACATTGACAAACATATACTATTTAAATTAGATTAGTGTCCTAAAAAGTTGACAATTCACATTAATGTCCTAAAAAGTTGACAATTCACAAAAGTTGACAGCCCTGAAAACGAACGGGTTAACTTTTGGGAATCTCTACTGTTTTTATAAAAGTCTATATTTATTCGGAAGGCTGCAAAATTACATCTGGTCGTGACAATTGCTCATCGAGAGTCAGTGAGTGACTGATTTTGTTAGTCATTGTTGCTGCAGCTGATTGCCTGTGTCGCCTCTGGTGGCCGTAGTTTGTTGACAGCTGTGCAGGCTCAACTGGGTCACTGAACTGCCACAGTACTCCCCACTGAGCGAGGAAGCCCGTGTTTTCTTTTGCTTACTCCTGATGTTGGTGGGTAGATTCAACTGATGTGTTCGGGAGGTGTGTTGATTGGAGTCCACTGAATTCTCTTAATCTTCGGATTGGTTGAAGTTGGTGCAATTTCTGAGTCATCTGCAGGTGCCGGAGTGTTTCTCCCCTTGTATCCCTTCGCTTCCAGCAATGCCAGTTTTAGGCTTTCTATGGAAACATTGATTCTCTTCCCAATAACTTCAATTGTACCTGCGATAAGCTGTTTACGATTTTATGCGTTCCGGAGTGTGGTTGTGAGAGAGGTTTGCAATTTGCATTGATCTAAAGAAACAAATGAGTACACGATTCTAGGTCCTTGCAACGGAAAATCTTACGCTGATAATGATGCGCCACTTGCACTGGTCGAAGTGTTTGCATTGTTTCTCGTCGCTGTTCGATGAATGCGGAAGGTTGGATGTGATTGTCCTCAGCTGCGATGAATTCTCCTGAAAGCGAAAGCGTTGTTTCATAAAGAATTTCTGCGCTCGATCCTCCGATGTCGTCCTTGTAGCTGTTTTGTAGTCCAAGTAGAACGGTTGATAGTATGTCTGCCTATGTGGGATTCTGCACATTACAGTGGCTTTGAGAAATTCGTGCCACCGCTCCAACATCCCGTTCGCTGCGGGGTGATAGGAGGATTGTACGATTTCTTTCGCATCCCATTCGGTTTGCAGAAGCTAGGAAAAAGGCGGACTTAAATTGGGTTCCCTGATCCGTTGTCCCTGTGCATGGTGCACCAAACCGGGATATCCAGCCTGAGTGAAATGCTTCTGCGACGTTTGTTGGTGTTTGATTCGGGATAGCTACTGCTTCTGGCCACCTCGAGGATCTGTCCATTATCGTCAGGTAATACTTGAAATTCTTAGATGGAATTATTGGCCTAACGATGTCAATGTGTAAGTGTTGAAATCTGCCGTCTGGTTTGGTGAACTATTTAATTGGGTCAACAGTGTGTTTTGTAATTTTTTAGCAGTGGCAGGGTACGCAATACCGAGCCCAATTATATATGCCCTCGTTCATTCTGGTCCAAACGAATTTTCGTGCAATCACTTCGCATGTAAAACGTCCGCTGGGATGCGACAGTTCATGGTAAGTCTCAAAGACATATCTACTTAATGTTCTTGGTACGAATGGTCGAACTAACCCCGTTGAAATGTCGCAAAATATTTCCCCCTGGTCTCCGATAGGGTGGCATTGCAGTTTAAGTGAAGTTTTGTTTGCCTTTAACAGCGCTTGAAGCTCCGGGTCCTTATGTTGCTCTCCAATGAACTCCTTAGCGTTGATCATTGTGGGCAGGTTGATTGTCTGTATTCGTTACAATGCATCGGCCACTCTCTACTTTCCTCCCTAGGTGGGAACAAAGTTGCTCATGTATACCGAAATAAAGCTTAGTAGTCGACTTTAGCGTGGGGTTGTTTTTTCGGGTTTTTTCTGGAACGCACACGTTCGGGGTGCATGACCCGTTTGGGCAGAGAACTCTCTACCCTCCAGGTAATGTCTAAAGTGCTTGATGCTGTCATTGATGACAAGGAGTTCCCTATCGTAGATGCTGTACCGTTTTTTTTTGTGCCAGAGAGCCTGCGTTGGAAAAAGGGTAATGGTAGCCAATGGTTGTCTTGGAGTTGCTGTAGGATGGCACCGATTGTAATTTCTAACTTTTCTGTTATCAGAGACAGAGGTTGATTTTTCTTGTAGTGTACGAGGAGGGTTGCTTCTGCCAATGATTCCTTGCAGTCTGCAAAAGCTTTTTCTGCCTTGGGTGTCCATTTTAGCGGTGTCTTGTCGCCTCTCTTTGTGTTCGTCAAGTATTCATTTAATGGCGCTTAGAGGTTTACTGAGTTTGGAGGAATTGTCTGCAAAAATTAAATGTTCTGAGGAATCTTCCCAGATCTCTAACGTTCTTGGGTTTCTTAAAACTCCGTATTATTTCAATGCGAGATTCAGGAGGACTGATTTCGTCTTTGTTTATTTTGTGACCTGGGAGTTCAATGTTTTCGGCATCGAAAACACATTTTGCCATGTTTATTACGATTCCAAGCTTGTTAAGCCACTCTAAGATTATTTACAGAGTGTGGGCCTCCCATGCGCGACTGGGCTACCCACTAAACACCTCCCCTGTCAACCTGAGAACCCAGCCTGGAACCGTTTGACACATTACTTCGGGCCAGGTCTCGTTTTGTTCCGCCGTGAGGCGCCTTCAAGCTGGGGGATCACTTTCCTAGCGGGAGGGGAGAGGGGGAGAGGAAGAGCCAGAAAAGCAATCCCTCCATCCCCAACGCTCCCCATTGCTGTGACTCCCTTTTATATTTTAGGACTGCCCGAGCATAATGTGCCACGTGGTTCCATTTGTCAACCGATTCAAGCATAATCGCGACTATATTATCCAGGGTGAGCTCTGCTGTCTCCCTGCAGAGGTCCTTCTGCAGCCTGACCCATTTGGCGTACGCAAAAAATGTGTGGCAGGCATTGTCTTCCTCTCCTGGGCAAAACTGACAATCGGGGGACCGTGGCTTACCAATCTTGTGCAGATAAGTCTGAAAACACCCATGCCCGTTCAAATGCTGGGTCAGACAGAAGTCAGTCTCACCATGCCTTCGATTTAATGACGGTCTCACATCCAGGATGAGGCGCTCAGTCCACCTTCCTGACGTGCAATTGACCCAAGACTGCTGCCATTCGTTGAGCGAGGGCTGTCTCTCTTCGCGGACACTTCCTCGTTTCGGCGCAGGTAAATAGCGCAGCGCTCTCTCGTAAAGTGGGCGACAGGTATCACGCCTGCAATAACTCCCACCACCGAATCAGAGACTATTGGATACGAAGATGCAAACCTCGGTGCTCCTCTTCTCTGTACCTGTGCCAAACGTTTTCGGTATACCTCCTTACGTCGCCCCATACCTCTGCTCCGTTTAGGAGCACTGAGCCTACAGCACTCATCAAGAGGCGTCTTATTGATGTGCTGGGTCTCCCAGCCCTGATTTGCTCCGAGAAACTCATCTTCGAGTCAATCAGTAACTCCAGGCACTTTACGCTTCGATTCGATTCGCATACCTCCAAAAATGATCAACCTTACTCTAGGGATTCTCTTTTTTGTCAAGATGACCATTTCGGTTTTCTCAAGTACTAAACTGAACCCGCGAGCAGTCGTCCAGTCTTTCACTCGGCGCATTAGCATACCTAGCCTAAGTTGCGCCTGTTCAATGGTGTGTACAGCAACCAGAGGCGCAACATCATCCGCAAAGCCGACCAAGCATGACTCATCTGGCGTCTCGAGTCTCAGTAGCCCATCGTAAGGCACATTCCACAGGTCCGGACCTAGGATAGATCCCTGCGCAGCACCCAATGTAATTTCCATCCTTCCCAGCCGTGTCTAGCATGCATAACGGGCGATATACAGACGCCGGTTTGGGATCTCCCTTCCCCTTTCTGAACAGCACGAGTCTCATCACCTTTCATCGTACCGGAAAAACCCCATCCCGCAGGCAAGCGTTGAATGTGCTGAGCAGCAAGTGAGGACAATGGTGAAAGACAAGCCGCAACACCTCAGCTGGAACACCATCTGGACCTGGAGCCTTCCTCGCTTTTAACGAAAGGACTGCCTCCTCCAGTTCCGGCAGTGTGAAGAGTAGACACTCGACTGCTGTTTCACCATGGACAGCGTCAGCACGGACGGGATGGGCGGGGAAGAGTGCCCGCACTACCTCATCTATCTTTTCCGCATCATGTATACAAGGTTTCCGTAGGGCACCAAACTTCCGCATAACTTGCTTGTAGCCAAGGCCTCACGGATCCTTGCTCACATTGTCCACTAGATCTTACCAGCAGTGAGCCTTGCTGTTGTTGATCAGTTTGCGAAGGCATTTCCTGGGCAACTTATATGCTACTGCGCGGTTGCTTGCCTTGTCATGGTTCCGCACCCACTGGGCCTCACGCCGAAGTTTGTGACACGCCCTTCGTTTTTCAGCAATTTCAGTGACCCCTTGGCTTGGCAAGCCCATGAAGCTTGGCTTGGAAAGATGATATTGATTCGTTCAGCGTTAGGCACACACTAAAGAAGGTGGTCCCTGAACACCGAATCCACACAAAACCATCCCCACGTCCACAGCTCCCCGCCTGTAAATCACTATTTCGAACCCAGGTGGCGGCAGTACCAGTTTCATCAGGATACCATGATGCCAAACTTTCATCACGGTGTTGCACACTCAGCAGCAAAAAGTCGGCTTTCATGTCCCTCGTAAGCTGCTCAAGCAAATTTTGGGCGGTTGAACTGCAGTGTAGGCTTAGCTGCAGGATGCGGGTCCTGGAGGTTCTGGTTTTGCCTTGGCTAGGGCTTTCTGGAAAACCTGGCATTTTTCTGACCCCAAGACGTGTCCGAAATCATGACTTGGATCAGCATCCTTGTAAATAATACAGTGTGCCTCCTTCGTGCACTCTTTTCTTTTATGTGTCATTTCACCGCATTTGTAACATAGAGAACTCCTATCGGGTCCTTTGCATACTTGCGTGGTGTGACCATAGCCAAAGCATTTGAAACATTGAAGAGGCGTTGCTCTTCGCCGTATGCTACAGGCAACCCTACATGTCCTACAGACATACCCTTATTCAGAAATTGTTCGGCATCCTTTTCGGTCAAGTCACATACGGCCATCCGTTGTCCCTTATGGTTTTCTGGTGTTCGCCTCGTCTTGGTCCCGATCACTCTTAAGAACTACCTTTTGATGACCTCTTTCACCTCAGCCAGATCTGCGATGCAATCAATGTCTCTTATTTCGAGCATTACCATCGGCTCAAGCAAGACTATAGGTGCGCTTTTGCCGAGGACTTTCTTTACTGCGTCGCAGAATGCTTAACTATTTTCGGCCTCTGCTCCTTACCCGACCAGTATGTGGCCCGACCGCGTTGGTCGTACTGCTTTAATGGCAGTGTTAGTGTTTTCGGGCCTTAAGTTTCCCCTGATGTCCCGCAGCTACTCCGCGTAGAATCAACCATCTTGGAGTTTTACAAGCAGTGCTTGCTGCCGGAGTCTTCGTCGGATTTTCTTTCTCTCCTGTTTTGCATCGGGTCCTTTTTCTTCTTGGACGTCCGTGCAAACTTTACTTTCTGGAACTTTTTTAAGAAGTTTCTTAGCGGCTTTCTTCGCTTCTTTTGTCTGGAACCCCTGATCTAGTGTTCCACGTCCACCAAGTGCCTCTTCCTTCCTTCTGTTATCCCGATCTCCTTCGATTGAGCTGGACGCCATTCTTTTATTAAGTTTTAACTGTGGAGCTGTCTACACGTGCCCTCTAGATTTCGCCCCCAGCGCTTTTTAGCCTTTTGCTCTTCTTTGGCCTTCTGGTCCTCTTCGGCCTTTAACCAGCTCATCTGATAATGCCCTGTGCGGTCTAGGAGCTCCTTCAGTTCAAGGAGCCCAATCCTGACTGCTTTGGTGATTTTTGGCGAGTCGCATGCAGACTGTATCCTTTTTAGAACAACCCTCGCTTTTGGTAATAGCCTTACTTCTTCATGTCACTGCACGGCAATCGACTTTGCAGTCATTGTCCTTAGGAGAGGTTATCGGCTTCTGTTTCCGAATACAGTATTTCCGCCAGATTTTCGACGTTGGTGATGAAATCACACATCGGCGCTTTATTTCCCTGGCCAATCGTTTCTTTTCCTGCCGTAATCTCCTTGCTGACTTCAGGATGGTTCTTTACCAATTCGGGATTTATGACCCTGGCTTCAATCGCTTCGGTAGTGATTGCAGCAGTCACCATCGAATTCTCGATGACCTTTATATTTTTCTCGATCACTCAAACATCTGGTGCGTCCTGCGGAGTTTCCCGCTTTTCTTTCATCGGACGCTCTGGCGTTCCCATCAAGGGAAGCCAAGGTTTTACCGGGACGGGAACGGTATGGTAGTTGAATTGGAGCTGTTCACACATGAGTGTCACCTCGGTGCTACCGTGCAAAGCAACTAGGTCAAAATCATCATATCCGCCAGCCCAAAGCATGGATTCCAGTTTGTTGTCCAAGGCGTAGTCGAGATCTAGTCAGGGTTGATAATTGTCATCCCAGGAGGGAGCCTCACGGCCCCCCGTATCTACGGCCCCATTGGGGGTGAAACTCCCTAAAAAATGCTCGCCTCCAAGAGTGCTCTTGTCGACCGGCATTCCCCCTGCGGTCATTTACTCGGGTACGTGTGGGCGGAACCCCCTAAAGAATGCTAGCCTCCAACAGTACTCCTGTCAGTCAGCATTCCCCCTGCGAGAAAGAAAAAAGCTTTAGATTTCCTCGCCTTGCCTTACACTATCACTTCATATAATAATCCAGGCTTTTTTGCCTGATTAACAACCCGGGAAATGTATTCCTAAGTCACACTCTTCACACGCTCTAACTTCAAAATTAGTTATTTATGAACACAAGAAAATATAAACTCTACGTTACGATTATTTTCCATATATATTCATCCAAAGTAATTCTTATCTACAATTTCTTGTTTATTAAGAAATGAAGAGCAACTTACTGTCTCCCAATCCCTAAGCTAAGCGGGGCAGCTTTTTTTCGCTTCTTAATGCAGCCACCACGAATTGTTTGTTCCTGCAGGGGCTTCTACAAAGTCATCTGTCCAATTTTTTACGATCGCTTCTAGGATTCTTAAAAGAGACGAGCTGATCAAGCTATTGAGATCTAGCGGTTTTCAATTGAGGAAATGGCTAGCCAACAATAAACAAATCTTGAAGGGACCTGCACCGGAAAATGTGAAAGAAAGAATCTACTGACTTCGGAATGTATAGTGGATATAAATCGTTGGGAATTATGTGGTATCCATTGACGGATTAGTATCGACTAAAGAAGGGCGAAGAGCTAATAATGCATACTAAATGGTCAATTTTTTTTTGGAAGCCACACATCTGTATCAATTAGGTTTGATAGCTCCTGTTGCAAAAGCGGCTAAAATACTCTTGTTAAGTCTATGGCTGTCTGGACACGACTGTGATGTACTAATACCAGGTACTTTGAATGTGGAATGGACCACCTGTTTAAAACATTGACATGAAATCACAAATATCAAAATACCAAGATGGGTAACATACCATAAGGATTTGGAAGAAGCATTTCACAGTTTCTGCGATGCGTCTCAACATGCTAATGTGGCAGCAATTTACTTTACTGTATGTTCAGGATCAACAATCACCAGTCATCTTTCATCGGCTAAAACCAAAGTAGCACTGGTGAAGCCAGTTACTATTGTTCGACTAGAACTATGTGGTGCAGTCTTGTTTTCTCGATTACTAAATGATGTCGAAACGTCATTTAGATTTCAAAAATACCTACCTGGTTGTGGACCGATTCCAAAGTGGCCCTGGCATGGTTGAGGGGTCTAACGTCACATTGGTCCATGTTTGTGAGCAGCTGGACATTACTGGTAACATACCGTAGTGGTACGTGCCTTAAAAATGTAATCCAACTGATGAAGCTTCAAAGAGTCAATTTTAGTGTGTTAGTAAACAAGCAATTATGGTGGCATAGACCAAGCTGATTGACTAAAGGTGTTGATGAATGGCCTAAAAGAAGAGATAAAAAATCAAAAGATGTCGAGAAACGAAAAGTTGTAATTATCAATGCTGGATTGCGTACAGAAAGCTTCTTGAATGCTTTGCTGAAGAAAGATTCAAGCTTTTGAAACTAATCAGAGCCGCTGCATATTGTTTTCGCTTCCTCAAACTAAGAGAGACAAACAAACATAACTAATGACAAATTGAAACGTTTTGTGGAATTTTGGTCCAATATGCTCAAAAAATTGAATTTTCATCAGAAAAATTGGATCTTTTGAAGTCTGGAGGCGTCAGAAAGAAAAGTAAATTGGTTAAGTTGAACCCACTTTGGATCACAAAGGACTAATATGTGTCGGATCATGACAAGAGTACGTGCCATTAAATTTCTATACAAACTTTCCGATGATTCTACCACGGAATGAGAGCCTCACTAAATTGATATTGCAGATTCACCAGCTGACTCTGCATGGACAAACAACACTAATGTTAAACACATTGAGGAAATAATTCTGGTTATTTGATGGTCGTGATTGTATCAAACAGTATGTATATACATGTGTCTTCTATTTTCGCGTCAAAGTGAATGGATCGACTCAGTTTACGGGAAATTTATCAGCTGCTAGAGTGACTATGTCTCGTGCGTTCACGCATACTGGCGTCGACTTTTGTGGATCCTTCGGTATTAAGGATAGATGAGGAGGAAGTAGCTGGACAACGAAAGGCTACGTAGCTTTATTTATTTGCTCATCAGTGTAAACCACACATATTGGGATTGTGAGTGACCTATCAGCACGGGAATTCTTCACAGCGCTTTGAAGATTCATGAGAAAGCAAAGTTTCAGTGGGCATATTTATTCTGATTATGGTACAAATTTTGTTGGTGCAGTTGCTGAGTTGCGGTGGGTGGCAAGAATCAATGCTGAAACGGCTGTCATTTTTGTAAGCAATAGAGTAACATGGCATTTTAATCCATCAACTTCAACCCATTTTGGGAGCTTTGGAAAGCGAGAGTTAAATCAATCAAACTACATCTCCGTCTGGTTGCAGGTAATGTTTCATCAGTCTACGAGAAGTTGTTTACCATCTTACTAGGATAAAAGTTTGCTTAAACGCCCGTCCTCTGTGCCCCCTTAACCATGATTCGATTGATACCGCTGTGCCTATGCCAGCGCATTTCCTTATCGGTGACACAATAATGGCTCCCCCAGAGGTGGAGTTTGAAGACGTCAACATCAACCACATCGATGGATGGCAGATGACGCAAACGATTACTCAAGATTTTTGGAAGCGATGGAAAACTGAATATATAAGCCATCTACAAGTAGACCGAAATGGCTCAGGAGTGAGAATAACGTTAAGGTGGGTGACTTATGCATACTAAAGGACGAACAACTAATGTTGACCGCGAGCTAGAATTATTTGAGTGCACCCATGTAATGGCACTCTAGTGCGATTTGTAACAGTTCGGTCAAATAGCAAAGTTTTCAGAAGGGTGATAACGAAAATTGCACTGCTACCAACATAGAAGCTAATAAATTAATTTATTTTTCCTCATAATGCGCGTTTTATTTTTCCTGTTGTCAGTTTGCTGAGTCCTTTCACCAGATTTTAGTGAATTTAGCTATGTTCTCAAGTCCATAAAGAACAACAGTGATGGATTGCTGCCTCAGCGAGCGAAGATTTTGGTGCTTGCCGAAATTGGCCCCGTCTGAGGCCGCGTGAGTGCATTTGCAGGCTAACGTTGGGGCGTCGTGGGGTGGGTTCTTTTCCCCAGCACAAGGGCCCACTACAAAAATAAAATTCTCATTTCTGAATTATATGATACAAACGTCTAGGTTTGACGGTGTCGAGGCAAAGGTAACCTACCGAAGGGATGAAAAAATGACACGTGATTGACAAAGCTTAATTAACGCGCGCGGGATACGACAAGATTTTGTCTTTATAATTAATATTTACGGCCCTCAAATAAGAGGGGGCATACAGGTGGAAGCGGTACCCCTTGCATCCCCCTCCGGATCAAGATCCATTGGAGACAAGGCTGTTTATTTTTCAGTTAAATGAAAAATTCATACAAAAGTAATTCATATGAACTTTCCCCTTAAGGGGTTATATACAGTTAAAATTTTCAAAAAATCGATTTTTTTTATTTTTTTTCTTAATGTACATATATTTTAGAATACGCACAAAAAGTTTCATATCGTTGCGGTGAATATTTTCGATGTTACACGCATATTTGAAATGGCGTTTCAGAGTGTTTGAAAGTACAAGGCCGGAGCGGCAGTGCTTACGTGGAACGCTGTTCCTTTTATGCACCTGCATATTGTAAATATTCCCTTCTAATGTATTTAGATGCATAAAGCAGCAGTGTTTTATTGTTGTTTTTTATACGTGAAAAGTAAATTTTTATTTTTCTCTCCCCAAACCGGCAAATATTTAAGAGTGGTAGTCAGTATAAGCAGCTAAGCCAAGCAGTAAACTTGTGAGTTCGTCCATATTTTTTTCTGTAATGTTTTCGTGAAGTCTTCTTGAGAAATGACAAAATGTCTCAACAAACGCAAGTCGAAAACAAAAAAGCGAAAATATGTTTTTAATCAAAAACCGGTGAAACGGATGAAAGTAGTTTTAGTGCCTCGGCGATAAAATTTAAAGAACAAGAGGAAATCTCAGTTCCGCGTGATCCGTCTGTTGAGTATCGCATTTTAAATTTCATAGCAGTGTTTGTAGCAGTTTCTGAATATGTGAACTGTATGATCTGTGACGGAAATGTTAAGTTTCAAACTGGTTCTGAACGAGGATTTGGTTTAAAAATTGTTTTGCTGTGTGATAAGTGTGCTGATCGTAACATAAATTCTAGTTCTTTTGTCGCACACACTTATGAAATAAAGCAACGATTTTTATTTGTCATGAGAGTCCTCGGATAAGGGTTAAAAGGTGCAGCAAAATTTTGTGGATTAATGGACATGCGAGCTTTTTATCACAGACCACTTACGATTTAATAATGAATAATATTTGTAAAAACAGCCATCGAAAAACTTTTCCAACAGGCTTGTACTGAAGAATAAAAATTGACTTCCAAACATCAAGGTGATGAACGTTTGATAGAATTAACTGTATCTGGCGATGGCACATGGGAAAAGCGAGAGTCTACTTCCTTGTACAGTGTGACATCATTGATCGCATATTGTCCTGGTAAAATCATTGATATTTTTGTAAAAAGTGCCTACTGCAAACTGTCTGAAACTTGGAGCAAGAAACTCGATACCGAAGACTTAAATGAATGTAATGCAGAACATAAAAATACTTGCACCGCAAACCACTCTGGTTCTTCTGGCAAAAGTCGAAATGTTCCAACGCTCATTGGCAAAACTTGGAGTCATGTACAAAAATTACATCGGAGACGGTGACTCCAAAACGTACTCGGAAATTTTAAATGCTGCACCTTACGGTGATCAAGAAGTTTTGAAAAAAGAATGTATTGGATACGTACAAAAAAGAATGGGCACGCGACTCCAAGATTGTGTCAAAAAAAAAACGTTGAAACCTTTGAAAACAAAAAAGGAAAAGGAAATACAAAAAAAAACTCTCGGTGGAAAGATGATCGATAAGTTGACAGTTTATTACGGCCTAGCATAAGGAGAAATTGTGATTCCGTTGAAAAAATGTATAATGCTATCTGGGCCACATTTTTCCATTATTGTTCAACTGACGAAAAACCTCAACACGATAAGTGCCCGGACGGACCAGGCTCATGGTGCAGCTGGCAGAGGGCTGCAGCTGCCAATCAATTATCCACTTTCGAGCATGATTATGAGTCATTACGAGAAGATGTTCCTGAGGCTATACTTCCGATTTATACAAATTTCAGCAGTGAGAATTTATTAGAAAGATGTGTGGGTGGTTTTAACCAAAACAACAACGAGAGCTACAATCAACTGATTTGGAAAATCTCTCCCAAAATTGTTCCGACCGGTTTGAAAACTGTGGTAATCGCTGCATACATAGCTACTGACATATTAAATGAAGGTATGGCATCACTATTGTATTATATGAAGGCAATAGGAATTGGACTGGGCCCAATGCGCATTCCTATGCCGAAAGAGAAAATGAGCAGCGCGTGAACATTTCCGATCTCAGAGCGTGTGAGAGCACACGAGATGGAAAAATAGCCCGCAGACAACATCAGCTTGAGTTATTAGAAGCTGCCGAAGGGGCGGTGGTTGTATTTTATGGTCCTGGAATAGACGACTCCATGTAAGTGAAAAAAACATTTTTTATCCTATGTAAAGTGCTTTTCAATCTTTAAACGCGTTTTTCTCAAAATGGTGTTTTCAAAGTCGGTGGCCAATATTACTCGGGAACGGCTAACCCGACTAGTCTCAAATTTTAACACGAGCTTCTTAAATATATTTTTTAGTTATTCATCGAAGATTTTTTCTTTCTGATAAATATTTTTTTTATAAACAATTTAAGGCCGAAATTTTTGTCAAAAATCGATTATATTTGAGATACCGCCATTTGGCAAAAATTTTATTTTGCTTATTCCTTCAATTAATTACTACATTGAACATTACTTTAACGAGATCTGTTTGGTTTTTTAATTTCAGAAGATCCAGTTCAGAGAAATTGTGTTCACCGCAAAACGTCTTTTTTGAGAGGAGCTCCCGGAGATCAGCTGTAGCTCCTTTCCAAATAAATATTTTTACTAAAACTAAGTCTTAAAATACAGTTGAAAGATACTTTAATGTGTGTACAAATTTTTGGATTAATAAATTTAAAAGTTATCGCAGAAAAAATTCTGGTAAACTCGCTTTTTTCGGCCTTCTAACTGTATAATTCCCCTTAAATGAAACATAAAAATGTTTCAGATTTATGTTAAAGTGTTATATGACGGAATCATATAACCCTTTACCAAAAATAAGATAATAAAAGAAAAATCCCAAAAAAATAGCAATGAATGGACAAAAACTTTATGGTCACTCCGTTCTAGATAATGGGCAGACAAATTAAGAAGCAGCTGAATATTTGGTATCCACCAAACTGGCCAATTTCCGTTAAAATCGAATCTAGATCGTTGTTCCTTTTCGACATCTTGAATGATTGTGCTTTTGGTCCTTGAGAATTTGCTTTTGGATCACGTTTATCACTAGTTTCAACTCATCCAATTGATTCGAACACGTCATATGTTAATTTATTTATTTGACATGCTTTATAGTAAGTGATTCTCCCGTGGTCAACAACACTAGTTATTTCCAAATATAGAAAATATAAAATGTTTTTTTTTCCATACCAATTAGGTAAAATTTGATGATTCATTAGGTTCCTTTTATTCCATGGGCACTCTTTGATTGATTCGAACACGTCATATGTTAATTTATTTATTTGACATGCTTTATAGTAAGTGATTCTCCCGTGGTCACCAACACTAGTTATTTCCAAATATAGAAAATATAAAATGTTTTTTTTTCCATACCAATTAGGTAAAATTTGATGATTCATTAGGTTCCTTTTATTCCATGGGCACTATTTAACGTTTATGTTTAAATATTTAACTAGATATTTCCTACTATAAACGATTGTTAGCAGTGAGAAATTTCGAAAATTTCTTCCTATTGTGAAACATAACGTACGAGTCTAGAAAGTCGAAGCAATCTAACCAGCGAAAGTAACTTAGCTACGCGTAATATACGCAAGGTTTGGTCAGCATGTAGTATTTGAAAGGAATCTGAGAAATTGCTTACTTGAAAACTCAAGAAAATATAATCCAAGGGTGTGGATGACACTAAATCAAGAAAAATCCATGTTTTTAAATAATATTTCCGTATTAATATTGGATCCAATATCACTTGATCTGCGTTGTCCTATTGCATACCTTGCACTTACCATGCTCTATATACTCGTATACAACGTTAGCAATGATGACATGAATCCGATTCAATTTAAATCTCAAATCCAGTTATGTTTACTTCTCGCTGTTCAACTTAAGTTTCAGGTCCGCATTCATTTTCAAAATCCAGTCGTTGACATTCTTCATCATCTCTGTCCAGCCAACGGCCTGTCAAACCAAACAATTATTGGGGGTGTCTCACTCTAGCACGCATGCACTACCACTAACTGCACTAAGCAAAGTGAGCAATCGAAACAAGAAAGACGATTATGTTTTCGATAATTGGAGCGTTATCCTTGCTAAATTCGAGGGTTACTTTGCACAGAACTGTAGCACAATAAATAATATTCACTTTGAAGGTATTTTCTGGATTTTTCTGGATACACAAAATAACACGCGATTCACCAACGACTTCGATCACTCGGCGTTTTTCATTGGACCCCTTCTTTGCTGCTCGGACTCAATCGATACAAGATGAAGTCCCCATTTCATTCTCCGTTTCACTCAACGAGAGGTTTTCCTCATGCACTTGCTTGAGTTCCTGTGATGGCGGTAACGGAAGATTCGGGTGCAAGTCAAATGTTGGAATTGCTTCACTTATTCGCGTAGCAATGGTGGTGCCATTATCTATTATTTGGTCAGATCGTTAATTATTTATTTGTCAACAATTTTCTAAACTGATTTAGAAATTAAATTCCAAGTTTATTATGACCGCTTTTAAGACTAACTGGCATAAGTTATCTTGTGATTTTGTTGATCATAACATTATTGTTAGTTAATTGAAATTCTCTTGTATGCTCATTGAGTAGGGATCGGAGAAACTTTTTCTCGATAATGGTGTTATTATGAAATTGTTTTTTTTTCGTGAAGGTCCCTAAAGCAGCTTGCCTAGGTGGACTGCTTGATTACTATTCTACGTCTAGCATTTCTTGCGTGTAGATATGTTTTTAATTCGATCCTGTCAAGTTTTCAAAAAACTAAAGGCAATTTTTTAAAAGTCAGTCTATATCTTATTTTGGTATTTATTGGTAAAAGCTTATATCGCCAAAGAAGTCTGCCAACAGAATTAAATCGAATATTATTTTACTTCGATAAATCAAAAAAAAGCAAATAATTTGAAGACTAATTCGGTACGGAGGAGCCCGACGGCTTCCCACCGTTGGGGGAACCCGGGGGCACAAGCAATACAAAACTGGCGGCAGTCGTCAATAAAAAGAGACGTTAAAACCCAAATAGTTGAACAGCAACACGAAGTGATTCGACTTCAACATGAAAATCAAGAATTAAGACTAAGATAGCAATCCTTTGAATATCTATTCAAGAGAGGGATGAAGACTCAAGATGTAGAATGGCTAAAGCAAATCAATAAGGAAAATAAGGCAAAGAAAGCTGCAAAACAAGCTAGACCCATAAGAAATTCTAAGTATAGGCACTAACGACAGCCAAAATTATTATGGAGCGCTGGACGGACTACAACAAGAAATGGACGTTGTATTGAAGGTAAATCTGATCAAGATAACGATGTTAATTTTATTCAGTACCTTAAAAATAAAAATAAGGAGAAGTCACTGGTTCCTCTCAAAAAGTTTCCAAAAATTCAGGAAAATTTCCGTCAATTAACGTGTTTAGTCAAAGCGGAAAAGATATGGTTCGGCTATTGGCAGCGGAAAATAAACTAACCAATTTCAAGATCAAACGAATCCACACTGAAAATTAAAAATTCAGTTAAAAATGCACTGAATTTTGGAGAGGTTCCACACTTCACCTATACCCCAAAAAGTGAAAAGAGTCAGTCCTTTTTGTTGAACGGCTTGGACTGCGGAGAGGATACCGTTGACCTTCTTCAGGTGCTCAGGTAAGCTGCATGTGAAATGGAATTTATTTTCATTGAAACCTCGGCGACAAGAAGATCAACGGTAGGAAAAAAGAATTCACCACTTTACTTGGTGTAGATTTCAAATAAGAGCAATCTAACTGCCCTTTAACTTGAATTACTTGAATTTTAAAGGGGTGAAAAGGGAACGCCTCCCTAAAAGGGAAGTCAATCAGTGTATCAAAGGTTTGGATATTCGGCTGCCAACTGCGCTATGCACTATTGCTGCGTCAAATGCAAAGAGGTTCATACTCCCGGTGAGTGCAAATTCCCTCAGACGGAGCCTAAAGAAAAATTATACTGCGTTAACATCGGTACTTCTGGTCATCCAGCATCATATGGGGGATGCTCCCGGTATCTAGATGCAAAGATTCTAAAGCAAACACAAGCACTTTGCAGTATCATTTGCACTTGCTGCTAGAGGGCCAGCAGAAAATGCGGCAAATAATGTTAATAATGTAAGTGGCAATAATGAGCTGGACACAAAATTTACCAGCAACTTAATTTTTTATAAGAGAGAACCGATAAGCAAGATATAAAAATTAACTTTGTTTTTCAGAGCTTAGGGCTTTCAAATGCCTCAAAATAACTTGTCATCCAGTCACGTTCCCATGGGTAGGATTCGTCTTGTCTTGACTAACGTCAATCCTATTATAAGTCTTCATCCACGTGACTATCTCCTTGAAGTCATTGCTAAGCAAAAGCCTGACATTATGCTTCTCACTGAAACCCACCTCAATTCATGGCACTCCATGACATTCAAGGATTTTGAATTCGTAAGAAACGATAGGGTAAATGATAATGGGGGAAGTGATACCGGGATATTGGTTCGAAGACTCTATTGTTTCCAATCTATTGAAAAAGTTGAATTCATAAACTTTGAGCCTCGAAGTTCCCGCTTTCAAAATTTCACAGCCAGTTGGGGATAACCTTTTCATTATCTGTGCCTTTGCAACTGGTTGAAATGTTCTCAAGTTCAAGGAGAAGCTCAATCCCTGGTTTGAAATACTCGAATTGAATAAGCTGCATATTTGTTATATTCTTGCTGGAGACCTGAACGTCAAGCAAACATCATGACTGAACGCCAAAAATAATCTCAGAGATGTATTCCTGAAATCGTGGATAACAGAGAACTACATTGAATACAGGTGCAATCTATATGGGTCGGAGCTCCCAGCATACCCTAAGACAAATTCATATTTGGACTTCTGCATTACTGACGCAGGAATGGAATTCAGCTTTAATAGTCCTCAGCGGAAACTCCAGGTGCTTTCTTACGATAGTGACCATAACTCAATTGTAATGGGAATCAATCATCAAAGGGACGATCTCTTCCTCATTCCTGTTGAACATGAAAATTATCGGTTGAATTTCAAAAAAACAGACTGGAGAAAGTTTCAAAGAAAGTTTGATCGGGATTACCAGAAGCAATGTACACCTTCTGATAATGGCAACTCTTGGTCAATGGTTCCTTATGATTGGAACCCAACTAACGGTGAAGCAGATCTCTATTTGTAAAAGTAAGAGCAGCTGACGTTGCAAACGATTGAGAAAGTAGTTCCCGAGATTAAACATCGAAACAATATGGAAGGATATGAAACACCAACCATCGCAAAGTTGAAAAGATTGAAAAGCCTTCTTCACACATACGTAAACAATATTTATCAGCGATGTTTGGACTACAGCCATTGGCCATGTCCGTCAATGGATGAGAAAACTGAGTTGAAATTAGCCCCCAGGATCTAGATGGCGTTTTCCGGAAAGTGAATAGCACATTTCACAAGAAGTCTCGAGTGAAGGCGTCGAGGTCTCGATTGAAGGCATCGAATCGCTCGTGATGAGATAAATCTTCTCAATAGGGCTGGTATCAAGATTGATAGTACAACTCCGGATAGAAATGGAAACGGGATTATCTGTGATGAATTGCATGAATTCACCCTGATTGGAACATATTTTGAATTGTTTCATCTACCAAACCCTGAGAGAGAGAATCAAATATTTTTAGAGGTTGTTTCCGACTTCAAATCAAGCCTGAATGGCCAATCAATGCGTCATTCCAATGAAACATTGACATCTGACCACATACTGAGCTTGAATCTTATTGATTATTTTGTCAGTTATAACGATTTGTGTTTCATATTTGGCAGGAGAAACAACAAGAAATCATGTGGTATTAACGGTATTCCAAATATAGTTCTACAACATTTGCCTGAGGTTGCTAGTGGGAATTGTTGCATATTGTTCAACAACATGTTGAGCAATTGATATTTCCCAAATGAGTCGAAAAAGGTTGAGGTACTGTCGCGTGTTATGGTTCGCGGCCAATAATTCGAATGTTCCGGGAAAGTGAAAACGCACTGTCTTTTAAATTAAGTTAAAAAAGTATACTTACTAAAAATGAACAATCATTAATTTAACTTTTTCACAATCAAACTTTCACTGTCTATCAATTTTTAATTTCAACTGTCTGTTACTACAATCACTTCACAATCAATCAATATAACCTTTTAATTTTCGCTCCGCGCTTATCGCACTTTCACTATCGCGGTTTGACCGTCGCAGTTTTACTATCGCGCTTGTAATAATCTCTCCATTCATTCAGCTTGCCTTGATATAGGGTCTCTAGCCATTCAATCCATTTCTCGTACATTGGCGAATGTTCTGACGAGAGCTACCTAGAATATTCCTGAATGGCCGCAGTGACGTCACTTTCAGCTATTAATCATGCTTGGTAGGTTCTTGTGCTTTCGAGTACATTCGTTCGTTTGTTGAGCATGATGTTCTTAATGGTTGTGAAAACAATTGCGACTGTAGCTCGATGAATTATATGTACATGTAACAGTATTTCCGATCTTGAAGATAGGAAAAGGATCTCCGAGCCCTAAAAGCTATCGCCCAATCAGCTTGCTGCCTAATACCAAGAAGGTGTTTGAGGTAATGCCGAACAAAACATTAAACGACCAAATTGAGAAATATAAGTTGATGCCGAATTACCCATATGGTGAATGAAAGTAACTTCAGACATCTGTTGAAAACTAAACAACAGAGAATGTATTGGAGCGTGTCTCATTGATATGGAGGAGGCCTTCAATACGGTGTGGTTAGATGGATTAATTTTTAAACTCCTTCAGGATAGGTTGCCTAGACTCCTTGTCATCATAATGTGCAATATATTATACGGGAAATCTTTTGTTGTAACTGATGAAGATCTGGTACAATGCGCGAATTCAAGGTCTTGAATAGTCTACAGAAGGGAACAGTTACTGCGCCTTTGCTATTCTCAATATTCATTCGCAAGCTATTGAGCGGCTTTGATTTTAACGTCTCCCCAACACAACATTGGTTGAGTTTGCTGATGATCTGATCATTTATACGGCAGACCAAAAAGTTACAATAGCTCAAAACAATCTCCGAAAAATGTTCAATAATGTGCCACTGCACACCAATAATTGGCGAATGAAAATCAATGCACATTAGTGCGAAACAATTTTGATTCGGACAACGATGCAAGAGGTCAATCAAGACCTGAAACGTAATTGGAAGGATTTTCACTTTATGGCTGGTGAGAGTTGTTCAGAACGGGTTCCAAATAAATTGTATGTTCAACACCTCGGTGTTCATCTCGATCAGTATCTGTACTATACTGAATATGGCGAAATCATGCTCAGTAAAGCACAAATGGTAGTCATGGTCCTTCGATGACTCTTTCATTCCAGATACATTGATCAAAAGGTCAAATTTATCTGTTACAAGACCCTGGTTAGACCTATGGATGTCAGATCTGGTATAACCAGAGTGTTGTGGTTAGACCAGTGTAGACATATGGATGTCAGATCTGGTACACCAGGAGTGTAGTACGATGGAAAGATTAAGAGTTTTCGAAAAGAAATGTCTTCGTGCATATACTGGTTTTCACAGAAAGCCTGAGACGGATTGGGAACACTTTATATCGAAAGTGACGAGATCGATACCTTTATATTAAAACCCCTTTGGAATCATATTGCAAGATCTGAAACTGTGAGTGACAACCCCTGAATGTCACAGCCGGTCCACCATACACGTGGATATATTGCGACTTGGCTCGCTACTGGCTTCGTTCCTCCAGAAGCATTCGTGTATTTGGACATGAATCGATTTTTTTTTTTTTGATTCTGATGATGTCCGAATCATATATCACATATATAGACGGGCCACCGATAAGAAGATAAAATATCCTCCGAATTTGAGCTCAGGATACCAACAATTCCAATGGAGATAGTCATTTGCTAGATTCGTTGGAGCTGGTCGAGCTGAGACAAAGCAATCTAGGTATTGGTGGCTGAATGACAAAGCTTAAATTATTGGTGTTTTTTTTTTGTTTTTTCTTTGTGTTTTTTGTTTCTTAGTTTTTGAGTTTCAGCTCATTACTGCTGCAATTAGTGTTGTTAATTGTTTATGTTAAAAATAAGGGACAGTTTTCAGTATCTAGGATAGGTGTATGTTATGTTTATAAGAGTAGATAAGGTTTGACGCGTAGGTTTGGAGTGTTATGATATCATTTTTTAATATAAGATAATGTTTTTGGTTGAATTTTATTAGAATTAGGTTATAACATATTAGGTGTAGGATTAAAGTTCACTGTTGTGTTAAAATTATAAATAATTTTTGAATATTGTTTTTTGGTTTTTTCTCCTTTTTCTAATCAAATCATAAAATATTTAATAATCTTAATTAATTTGAGTCTGCTGTGGTTTTTTTTGATTAAACGTGTTTGACTGATAACGTATGGACTTAGAGAGCCATTCGATCCATTAAGTTTTTGTATCATTATTGTTTGGAGTTTGCAGTATTTTCTTTTCAAAATTTATAACGATTAGTATTGAATAAAGCGCTTTTGACTTTGGCTTTGACTTCACTGGTCGATTACTAGAAAATTTTGCCGTCAATCAACTGGACAGAAAGACAATAATAGACAATTGAGCATAGGTGGTACAACTTCACCATACCAGTGTTATGCGGCAGCAAAAATTGAACAGTGCACATGCCGATTAGGACAAGAAACAACATCAAAGGTATATCAATATCCATAACTTGTTAACTAATACTCTACTTACAAGATGAGCAGCAAGCAATTATCATAAGCTGTTGCAAACTTCTCATCCGGGGGAGTCCCATTACAGCTCATTGCCGCCGTCGCTAAAACCCTCCAAGAAAACGAAACAAAGAATCATATCTTTTGATAAATATGATTGCAGTTATGTGATTACCCTGATAGCGCTACTAGCAAAGAAAATGCGACAGTCAAATGGAAAACAATTTGTGACATTGTTAATTTGACAATTGTTATATGATGGCTCGCATGAACATAGAATTAACGTACTTTCAAAATGTTGAATTTCAGTAACGTAGTAGTTTTTAGTAGCTATATTCCTATTCTTCTTTGTAGCACTACAGCCCCTCTCGGGCCTTCGCTTAGAGATAGTTAGAGTTGCTCATTTTCATGACCGAATGATCTTTTTTTTCGGAAGTTGGTTTGGTCAGTACCATGCTCCCGTGTGCCTGCTCAGCTATGATATTATCTGATTAAATCTGTTCATATCACTATTGAGCGAACACTCATAGCCTGGCCGAAAAATCCCCTGAACTAAATCACGTTGCTCCCAACGAGATTTGAACCTGGGACCTTCAGCTTATGCGTAGATGCTCTAACCACTAGACCACACAGACTATCAGTAGCTATATTACATGGATTTATTACAGTGAATAGGAGAACTAGTTTTCAAGTGGGAATTAAAAATCCCGAAATTTTCAAGACAATGAAATTTAGTTTTACTTTTTTCAGTCAGTCTTTTCACAACCATTATTCAATCGAAATCTTATAACTTGTTATTGGGGAAAGATTTAATTAATTGAATTTGAAGAAAGCGACGCATAATTTAGTCAATGTTTTTTAGTTATTTGTAAAACAGTACTAGTAGGAAATAATGTAGAGTCAAATTTTACAACAACATGGCGAATTATTTTCACAACTTTTTTGCAACCTAAAGCTCTTTAATCGCTCAAAAAACATGTTTTTTATTTCAAGGCCAAAAAAACTCTGCTTACTAGTGGTATTCACACCTTAAACCATCATATTTCCGTTGAATCCCCTTAAAATTGAAAATATATGTCAATTTATAACATATAATGACATATTCACATCGCAACATCCAATTGGCCTCTTCTGATCGAATATACTATTCAAATTCCCGATAATGGTCAAATGCAAACATATTTGCAACACCCAATGATTGAATAGACGTCGCCGTACATAATAATATACATTGAACGTAGACCTCCCCGATGATGACATGGTCCATGAAATCAGGACATTGAACAAAAGTTTCTGTATGAAATCAACATGAAACTCCCTGGTAACATATCTTGCAGAAATCTTGTCCCCAATTCCCGTTATAATGGTCACATCATATCAAATGACAATGTTCGCACAAAAGTCATCTTTTCCAATAGTACTCACTCTGGATGAAATTGGAAATGCATTGCACGTTATAAGCGACACGATGATTCCCTACAGGATGGATAACAAATTGATTTCTAGACAGTCGAGTTTTGCTGACCACTCGAGAAATTGTCTATAAGGACTCTTATGCTCGCCGCTCTCTCAGCGAAATAGCTAGTCCAGGATATGACTTGATACGTACACACATATGTATGTAACATAAGCAAAAAGAATACACTGGGGAAGTAGTGAGACGCAGGGAGCGAGTAGAATGAAAGAAAAGGACACGTTGTAAGAAATCATAAAAGTATGAGATTCAATAAATGTCAACAGTTCGTTTATAAAAATCAAATTAGGATGTAAGGTACGTTGCGCAAGAACATACTGTGATTTCTATTTGAAAACGGCTATGAAATTTTTATGTCGACAATGGCAGTTATAAAGCTGCTTGGGAAATTGATGCGAGGACTCGTGGGTGAGGGAGGATTCAACCGCAAGTTGACATTATTAATTTGCTTTTGAGGGGATGTTGGAATGTTTGCTGATGTGTCGTTACGGTTTGTTTCATGTGAATTACCTTGGGCATTTTTAAACTTGGTAAAATCTATAAATATCGTTTACGATATTATTTAATTAGCTAATTGATACATATACTCGTATATACAGGTTGGTTAATTTATCTCCGTTTTTATTCAATTAAGGGCAGAATTCATATTAAAAAAATTTATTTTGTTTTTGCTGTCAAAATGCTTATTTTTCTTGTCACAATGAATCGTATCAATATAGCTACAAGTAGTGACTCGGCAGCAAATTGGTTTTCTTCTATATACATTTATCCTTTTTGCCTCGCGATTCACATGTACTAGCAATTGAAGTTTTCTGGTTGTCAAGAAATTCGATGTTTCAATGAAGAAACCGTTTCACTGCGCTTTTCGATCAACCAACTCGGGTCTTGATAAAGTTCAGTACATTCTCCTTTTGAATACTTGTAATGAATCAGCCCTATGTTTACCCGGTTAATGGATGGATGGTTAACCTTCCCAAGGTATGTTCGAGAAGGAAAGGTCGTTGTGTACGATTTCGAGCCAGGTGGAAATTAGCGAGGCTAATCTCAGGATAACACCGATGAAGAACGAGTACTTCTTTGAGATGCCGCGCTTCACCGTCGTAAGTCCTTAGCATGGTAGACACCCAGTTCCTTCCCAGACATGTCCGCAATGAGATATCACGTGGGACTTAAAACTTGCAGGACCCAACACTTCACGAATTTCTTGTCCAATTTAGCATTGTAGTGCCGGACCGCTTCACTGCCTGAAGTTCGGTAGATTTCGTCACCCGCCTTGAAACCAGAAGGATGAGATGGCAGGTTCTAACGCTCCTCCCTTGTCCTTCTGCTATCTTCAATATTCTCCCGGAGTTGGTCTCGCAGAATTCGAAGTTTCTCGTGCGGCTCCAGCACTACTATTATGTCTTCCAAACATTTTAACTGCCGCAATAACCGGTATGAGTTACCGTGATAGATCATGAACTGGCCGAACACAGCAAAGTAAGGTGAGATACCTGTGGCGGTGTGGTATGACGAGCGCAGGGCACAGGTAATGGTGGAAATTCTGCGGTCCCAATCCTTCTGATCTGGATGGACGTCGGCGCAAATTATGGCTATGAGGGTACGATTCAGCCGCTCGAACGCATTTGTTTGAGGAAAGTAGACTGCGTTCCACTGGTGAGTAATGCTATACTTATTCACCAAGTCCCAAAATCTACCCGAGGTGAACCGGACTCCGTTGTCGGAGACAACATTTTCCGGTACTCCAAATACATGGAAAACGCATTTCTCCAGGAAGCTGACTATCGGGCCGGTGTGCATGCTCCGAATCGGCTCATTGATTGGAAATTTGGACAGTTGGTCCAGGACTACGGCGGCTCCCGTGTGACCAGAAGTTGAACGAGGATAAGGACCGGTAAGATCGATATACAAGCGCTGGAACATACGCTCAGGTGGTTCAACCTTGTCCATTGGAGGTCGAAGGACAGCATTGGATGCTTTGGTGCACTTGCACAACTCACAAGCAGCTACATACGCTTTTATTTGCTGCGCCATTTTAGGCCAAGAGAAATAGGATCGTATCCACCGTGCGTACTCAATGGTTGGTCATGAGCACGTCTAATAAGAATGCTGGTCAATTCTTTGGGCACCCATAACTTCCACTGTTCCTCTTCTTGTATGGGGTCTCCCGATGCATGTCCCATCCGCTTGTTTATAAATTCCTCCATCACCTGCAGTTCTGGCAGCTGCGGTAACTGGTTCTAAATAGTATGCATCAGCTGGGTGTAGCCTATTGACTTGAAGGCGGGTTGGTCCAGGTCGATCAATAGACTATTTCGAAGGGGTGCCTCTCCACATAAGCTCGAAAGCGTTTCACCGCCGCTAGGCATTTCTGCTCCAAGATCGTTTAGTTCCGCTTGGCCGGGTTCAACTTGTGACACATAACAGCTATAGGCCTCTCCTCGCCGTCTTATAGCCTAGACTAAGACTGCTCCCACCCCATGTTGACTAGCGTCGCATTGGATTGAGAACCACTTACCAAAGTCCGGGGTATGCAGTACGGGGGCTGTCGTTAGACTCTTCTTTAGCTCTT
The DNA here is from genome assembly GCA_963969285.1 of Odontomyia ornata. Lineage (NCBI taxonomy): Eukaryota > Metazoa > Arthropoda > Insecta > Diptera > Stratiomyidae > Odontomyia > Odontomyia ornata. The sequence continues at coordinate 271,363,672 of OZ017741.1, read as the reverse complement.
CAAAGGCTCGCAAGCTGAGCCCTTCGCAAACGAACTTACGTCCCTTATGCAGCATCTCGGTTAAGGGTGTGGTGATGGTTGCGTAGTCATGTACAAATTGTTTGTATCATCCGCATAAACCAAGGAATTGGCGTGGGCTGTGGAAAAGCACTAATCGCTTGTGTCTTGTCCGGGTCGGTTTTGATGTTGCCATGGCCAATGATGTAACCCAAATACTTAGCCTCCATCATTACGAGCTGACTCTTCTGCATGCTGATAGTTAACTCTGCCTTCTGGATGTGCAAAGCCACTTCCTGAAGCAGGCCGAGGTGTTCGTCAAAGGTCTCGGTTATAAGCAATAGGTCATCCAAGTATACAAGAACTTGGAGCCGTAAATGCGGTGCTATCACTTTGTCCATAAGGCGAGTCATTGTTTGAGGGGCATTACACAGTCCGAATGGCACGGTCATTAATTGTTACAGTGGGCGACCTGGGACCATGAAGGCTGTCTTCGCTTTTGAGCGAAGTGAGTGACCGGTGAAGCCGATGCGCTCTGTGATTCTTCAATCATGCCTAGTTCTAATATCCGATCTGCTTCGGCATATAACGACTTTTCTCTGCTTTATGGGTTTGGCACCCCCATCTATTTTGTGAAACATCAAAGTTTTCCTGCCGAGACCCTCCTTCTCATGCGATGCAAAAGCGAATGGAGCCGAGTCAAGTCGCAGTTGTTGATTCGCATCCAGGGCATGTCGAAGCGAGTGGGAAGTTGAGGTCGCGTCATGGGCCGAGTTGATAGAGTCAAGTATCGTGCCGGAAAATAATGCCGGGCCAAATTAAATTTTCGAACGAAGTCGACCCCTAGCTAAGGATTCTGTGTTAGTTGGAGTATTATGTAGAATTCCAGAGATTTGGACACCCCTTTAAATGTGACGAGTTCCGTCAACCGTGCTTAACCAGGTAGTAAAATGCTGGATTTGGTCCACGTGAGTCGTCAGAACCTCTCCTTATTGTGGTAGGGAGGTGAATGCTACTTATGCGCAGAGTGTCGGACTCCCATGCACGACTGAACTACCCACTAAACACCTCCCCCGTCAACCTCAGAACCCAGCCTGGAACCGTTTGACACATTACTTCGGGCCAGGTCTCGTTTTGTTACGCCGTGGGCGCCTTCAAGCTGGGGAGTCCCTTTCCTGGCGGGAGGGGAGAGGGGAAGAGGAAATGCCAGAAAAGTGATCCCCAGCCCCAGCGCCCCGGCTGCTGTGAGTCCTTTTTATATTTTAGGACTGCCCGAGCATAATGTGCCACCTGGTTCCATCTGTCAACCGATTCGAGCATCACCGCAACTATATTATCCGGGGTGAGCTCTCCCGTCTCCCTGCAGAGTTCCCTTCGCAGCCTGACCCATTTGGTACACACAAAAAATGTGTGACAGGCATTGTTCTCCTCTCCTCGGCAAAACCGACAAGCTGGGCTTAGTCGCACGTAGCAATGCATTCGATATCGGTTTGTTCAGTTTCTAGGAGTGCCGACGGGTAATTGTGGCACTCGCTGGCAAGTTTTTTCGTTACTTGCTATCGGCGCAGCCGGATGCATATGTGTCTAAAACCATCGGTTCCGCTGGACATACAGAGAACTGGTGTCTCGGTTGTCGGCAGTTCCAATCAACCGTTGGACTTGCAACAACTTCGACGAAAGTTGGCCCATTGTTAGTTCAGACTCGTGCTTCACTCTTCGCGGCACAGAAGGAATTCCAATCGGAGCGTAGTGCTGATTCCTTGGAGCTGAACAAAAGGTGTGCATGCCTAAAGAAAGCCGAGAAGTCGCCTCCCAGAGTACTGGTGACTCGAGCCTGAATTTGAAACAGGAACCTGTTCGACGATGTCACCGAGTTAAACCCGGTGAAGCTGAGCCATCAACTTTCCATGATGCGGGGCGTTGGGTCTCGGGTTGGCGTTGCTACATTTGCGGGGCGATTCGCATTATTGATGGGCCTGCCATAAGAAACCGATTTGTGCATTGTAGGTATTAGTGGGGGTGTGGTGCTGTAACGTGGTCAATACTCTGGAGCTCTGGTCGTGATGAACGATTTTTAGGACGCAGATATGAACACACCAGACCAGATTTGCAAACGAAGTTCAGGCTATGTATTTATTATAGTATTTTAAAAGTTTCCTTGTTTTCAGATCGTTATCATTCTAAGGATTCAGCCACTTTGCGATTCTACTGTCATGACAAGTGATCTTTGAGGCTTCTTAGGACATTTTTGGATTTTATTTCGGCGTATCCATTTGTTTGATAACTCGATGCAGGCTGGAATCATAATTAGAAATTATCCCTTTTTCATCTGCATTCTTTTTATGCACTGCAATATTTCATCAGCATCTTCACATTTCACCCAACACTCAGCAGTTCTGTATTGAGCAATTAATGTATTTGTTATTCTGGTAAGATCCCCAGCCGGAATATCTGTATCAGCTTTGAAGAATTTTAAGTAAAGCAAATGACGCCAGTAATCTTTCCAATTCATTTCCATGGTTCTGCTGCCGAAATTCGTACATAATTTCGACAGTTTTAGCATATTTGTATCCTGGTGAGAATTTAACACAAATTAAAGTGACTGTTGCGTTGAAAGTGACAAAGCGGAAGCGGCTTATATTGTTGATAAGCTTTGAGGATGTCATTTTGAGTTGAAGTGTGTTGCTATGGCATAAAATATAATCTTGGTGCATTAACTATAGAATCCCCAAGTACGACTCATTACCGAATTTATTTTCTCGACACATTTACATGTGACCGAATGCAAGTTGGGCACATATACTCCAGTCGTTTCGCGTTCTCTTAACTCTAACGTTTGCAGTTGGATTGAAGTAAGTCGTGTAGCTCCTCCATATAAATTTTTAAATAGGAAACGGATACCAAAAATGTGTCAATCTTCTGTGCTCGATTGATGTATGACCGAATTTGTTCGAATGTTCATGGTATGATGCCTTTCGTTCTTCGTCGCCTCGGATACCTTCCATTGTGTGAGTTTTGCCCCTGTTTGTATGACCGTAGACGAACACGCAACAATTGAATCCTTCCAGGACAATGGAAGCAAGTGGACGTACAATTTCATCGTAAATGCTTTTCTGCGTTAATGTGTGATCAAAGACCGCATCATAGGTAAACGTTTTTCGATTTCCATTGTTTGCTTCATTTGGATTCTGTATTTCCTTTCTTGCTAATCGGGTGGCATCGTACCACAACTTGTGCACACTCGTTTAAAGCTTTTTTGACTTCGAATTTGAATCTAACCGTTCACGTACTACTCATAGTCTATTTCCCTACTTTATAACTCAATATTATTTAAGCATTTTTTTTAAATTTATTCATTTGATTTTTTTTGTTTTTTTTTTATTTTAACATTTTTATTTTAATATTTATAACCTTGGCTTTGGTGGTATCTTAAGGACAGAATGGAATAGTGCAAAGGGTATCCGTAACAACACTTCTGTCCGACCAAACCTGTCTGTAGGAGATTATAACTCCACCGTAGACGGTCTCAAGCCCGTTTGAGAAAGGAGGAGGGAGTTCCTTGTTTCTCCAACCCACAGCATCCATGATTCCTCATCCCAAACCCTCTAATTAAAGGTAGTAAATGCTCTCGGGGTCGCAAATTGGGTTTACTGGTTCCCTAATAATGTGACATTAAATGCTGAGAAATGCTGATAACTGTAAATACATCAACAGCTCTGCTACTAAATCCTACTTACAACTCCTTTGTGAGGGTGTAAGAGGGTGAAGGTGAATTTTCCAGGCCTGATAACGGAATCAACGTAATAACTGTGCCACCGGAATGGAAGTTGGGCAACGAGCTAGCTCCCCTTCCTTGGAAAACCTTTAAATGTTTCGAAACCTGCAGATGGGCCTCGGAATGGATTGGACTCACAGCAACGACCTCGCAAACGAAAAGGAAATGTCAGATCACTCAATAACCCTGGCACGGTTAAGGACCTTTTACAATAGGCCAGTCAATATCAATTAAAAATACTGGCAGTCAAGGAAACGAATTGAACAAGAAAAGACATTCAAGACATGAGATCGCACACAATATTCAAAAGTGAGAAGCCTACTAGCAAACGAGAATTTTGAGTGGCCTTAATTTTGGATAGGGAGTTCAAATCGCACGTTATTGATTTTAAGGCAATAAACAAACGGACGGTTGTGTGCGATCCCCACAAAAGCGAAATTCTTCAAAATCTGGCTGATTAATATTAACGCCCTGACTGAAGAAAAGGCCGAAGGAATGCAGGAAACGTTCTACAATCACCTGGAAAGACTGGTCGACTCACTGCCTACAAATGACACAAAAATAATTCTGGGTGATTTCAACGCTAAGGTTGGCAATGAGCTACCTCATCGGGGAACGACTGGAGCATATAGCCTCTACGATGAAACAAATGACAATGGCTAGTGCCTGATTGACTTTGAAGGTAGCAGAAATCTATTCCTACGTTCGACTTGCTTCCCACATCGACGCATTCATAAAATGACTTGGGTATAACCGGATGGCAACACACAAAACCAGATCGATCATGTTCTGACCTGACAACGTTGGGCTTCGAGCATACTTTTCGTCCATACATACCGAGGAACCAAATGTAGCTAAGATGATTACTTGATCAAATTAACGTACTGCACCAAATAATGTTTTGCTTTGGCATCCCAGCCAAATTAGTCCGTGTTACCAAAATGACAATGACGTCGATGACCTCCAAAGTCCGCATCAATAACTAACTCACAGATGCCTTTGACACAAATATCGGACCAAAGCAGGAAGATGGGCTGGCCCAATTGCTATTCAATTTGGCTCTGGAGTACTTCATAAGGAAGCTACCTGTCGATACGAGAGGTACAATACTATTCAAGTCGAGCCAAGTAGTAGCCTATACGGACGACATAAACATTTTATCACAGTCATTAACAACTGCCAAAGAACTCTTCCTAAAACTCTACGGCGAAGCAAAACTAGAAGGGCTACAAATCAATGAAAATAAAACAAAGCTCATGACGCAGTCGAGAAAAAATACCTCAAGTACACAAAACGTCACACTTGGCGAATACAGTATCGAAAATGTTAGCAAATTTGTGTATTTAGGCGCTAAAATAATGAAAACGGGCAATGAAAGAGACGAGATATGCCGAAGAATACAGTGCGCAAATAAAATATTTTATTCAGTTTTGAAGATCTTGAAGACCAGCTGCATACACAAGAAAACAAAGCTCCAATTATACAAATCTGTGATAATGCCTGTGTTATGCTATGGGTGTGAAACATGGACCCTAACCCAAGCATCCGTAAATATATTGAATGCCTTTGAGCGACGGGTCCTGAGGCGAATAATCGGAGAAGCTAGACGGGGACCAATGGCAAATTCGATACACCCATGAGCTGTATGAAATTTTTGACGAACCGGAGGTCTCAAGGATCGTAAGACTGCGGAAGCTGCAATGGGCTGGACACATAAATCGTATGGACGAACAGCGGATACCCAAAAAGGTATTCGTTGGGAGAACTGAAGGCCGAAGACCAGTGGGGAAACCGAGGAAACGCTGGTCTGGCTCTGTCGACGAAGACAGTTCATCGCTACTCAGATTTCAAAATCAGAGGACGCGGTCAATGGACCGAGACAATTGGAGGCGCTATTTGCAGGAAGCGAAGGCCCGAGAGGGGCTGTAGTGCTAAAGAGAAGAAGAAGAAGTTTGGATAACTTTGTTTATTTCAGAGCCACCCTGAATAATTAATAACTAAAGCCTATAACTCCATCTATCCAATATTTGGGCATAGAGTTGTCTACAGGCAAAATAAACTTCGTATTCACAAATCACTATTCAAAGCTATGCTGTTATATAAAGTTGAACCATGGACCCTGACGGGTGAATTCAAAAAGACAGTGGATATATTTGAACGTAAAGTAATGCACGGGTCATGTGGAAAGAATAGGAGTAATCCGACCATCTAAAAGAAAGGTAGAGCACAGATAGGAAGACAGAGGACTCGACAGCAAGACACAGTAGAAGCTGACAGCAGATTCTTGATGGGGCTGATAAACTGGTGAATGAAGTCCCATTTCAGATGGTTGGAGGAGATTAAGCGCCATAGATAATGATGGTGATGATCTTATCGATATCGAGTTCGGTTATTTGTTGAACTTGCAAATTATTTATATCTAATAAAAAGATGATTTGTTGTGGAAAAAGATCATGTTTTAAATCTAGATGACCATACCATATTTCAGTTGTTAACGAAAAAATATTAAAATTCATAAATTTCATTCCATCATTTGAAATAATGTTTAATTATATTAGTATCGCTAGTTACTTAACAGCTTCATTAAATTTCATACATGTATACATATGAACTCTACTTTCGAAAGTGTTAAACTTTTAGATAGTCTAGACATGTCTGCTCATTACCTGGACTTTAAAGAATTCTCTATAATGAAATTTATGTGCCAATTGTTTTCGTTATTAGAATCATAACACATTCTGTGAAAGAAAACATAATTTCCAACGTATTATTTCACAAAGAGAGCTATCTACAGCTCATAAATTACAAACAGCTTCAAAATGAACTTTTCACACTACTCCGGTCAAATGTATCTCATTATTAAAACATCGTAAAACAGTTTCCTTGGGGCTTATGAAAATTGCCCTCGTGATGGCGTTGTTGTTGGCGGTGGGGCTGGCGAAGCGATGCTTGCATTTGTCGCCTATTGAAAAATTCAAGTGGTTGTAAATTCAAAAGAGGTTATGCTTTCACTCCTTTACGAAGCCAACACACCCGCGCACAAAAGCGGGATCCTTGCATTAATGTCAAGCCGGTGCATGTTAGCCAGCTTGACTTCTCCCATTTACGTATGCATTTGATGCAACTTCCTGCAGCGGTACTTAAAAATAAGAACACATTTTCCATTATGCGAAATATCACCATCATAAATATGTGCTTTAAATGAGCCAGTTCGTTATGGCGACATTTTGAAATTACCAGAACGGTTTACATGGTGGAGCATCTTGAAAATCCTCAAGCGAGTTTTCTTTTCAGGACTCGAAACAACAGGCCAAGTGGTTCACCCTGAGGTAGAATTTTTGTAAGAGACCGGCACATACGGCGTCATTTCACATTACCCCAATTTATATGAGTCGTCTTTATCTTAGCCCGCAATTCAGGAACTGTATCCTTCGTACTTGTAAGCAGAAGTACAAAAGTTTCGGATGATATTTCTCGAGTGCTGCCAGAGTTGTAATGCCATTTGCCTGGCGTGCAACATAACGTTATCTGCCTCCGCGCGTCACCGAGATATATGGAGCCTCAGTGCGAGTTGAGCCACCAGGTATGGATGCAACTTTGAAGCCTAAAACTTAATAAGTCAAGGGTGTATATGCGAGCCTTTCATTTAGTCAAATGACTGCTAGACGAGCAACTTTTCACATTACATTTGCATAGTGGCGCTGTATTTCATTGCTGTCGGTTTTATCTTGCACTGCAGCTCCGGATCCTGCTTAAGTAATCTTTTTACTAACTTCAGAATATATTTCCATCCTTTCGTGGATAAACATAAAACAAATTGAAATGCTGTTTGAATTCATAAAGACACACACATATCATTACCTTCTTCCACGCAAGGTGCTGAAGATTTATAGACAGGAGGAATTCCAGTTTCTCTTATTGAAAAGTTTCAAAGTGCTCATTACGTTAGTATTAGGGAAATGTAAATTTGCATTATTACAGCTGTGTTGCATCTTTTGCTCTTGAAAGGATTTTATGTAGGATGTTTTCAAACAGGCATAAAAATAATACGCCAAGGCAAACATTGAATATTTTACTAGATGAACTGGATGTGTGGTAATTTTTAGCATTAATAATGCAGCCTTTAGCGGTTACTAGGCTGCATTTTAAAGTTTCACATAAAAAAAAACAACTTAGCAACACATAAGAAAAAATGTGTGGTATACTCGCACTCGTATTCAGGATATGCTTTCTGCGGTGAAATGGCCAAATGAGTATTGAGATTTATTTTGGATGATCTAGATAAATTTGTAAAGATTTAATTAGCTGGGGTACCTGGCTTCATCCTGGGAGTTGATATGAGATGGTGTTGCAGTTGAAATAAAAGGATAAACTTTAAATATAAGAGGTAAAAATTTGTATTGAAAACAAATTCTAATATTTACAATACTTGTTTATGAACACCAGTTTTGATTTTGTTATCCAAGGAATACGTGTACAACACTTTTGAATTTCCAACTCGGGAGCAAGCCAGGTATACTATAGTCGATCTTGAAAGACGCAGGATTCTTTGAGATTGATGTCGCAATGTTTCTAAGTTTGTCCTTGTTCTTTGTTAATTGTTAAACTACCAGTATAGACGAATTTCATTGGAAATTGTAGCCTTATAAAATGGAAAGGCAGTTCAGTAAAGAACAATAGCATTCTGGGGATGAATACTTTGTAACCTTTCCAGTGATAAGTTCTGCTGTGATATTATTTGATAGCTGTTTGACTACTGACTACCATTACAACATTATTGTGAGTTGCAATTTCCAAGCAGTATGTATGATTGAAGATTCAATTCGCAGTCTAAGGCACTATAATGGCATTCCTGGTACTATTGCGAATTCCGGCGTACCAACTTCCTCCCATTCGCAACTTCAAATTGCCGCCGTAACATTGTCACTTTCCTTTGGGCACTCCTACCTTTTCCTGTGTGTATTTATTTATTTTTATTAACATTTTTCCTATTTCCCTTTAATTTTTATGTCCACATCATCACAATCCTATCCTTTCCCTGATTTCCAATTAGAACACCCTTGTAATATAATAAGAAGTTTAATCTTCCCACTAACAACACTCCCTACATTAATTCCCACTAACAAAATTTCATTCTATTCATTCCTAATTCCTTCCTTCATACTAACAAATTCTATTCTCTAGTTCCCATTAACAAATTTTATTTTTCTTACTAACGAAAATTAATTCACGTTTCCCTACTAACAAAATTCAATCTCATGCCCAGATACATCGTTGAAGTTGCTAATCTGATGAATGGGAGATCGATAAGGCATAGCTCCATTGGTTACATTGCGAGTTCTCGACCGTGGGACTGCTGGAATCCTGAGTTCAAGTTCCCTCGGGCGCACGGAAGTATTCTTTTTGGGGTATCGGCAAAATCAATAGTTTTCGTAATGTATATGTGACACTTTACATTCAATCAAGCGATTCTTGGGGATGTAAATTGCCATATATGCAAGTCAATGGATACTATTGTGATTGTCGATACGGGAACAAAAAAATGTGTGGGTAGCGGAATCGAAGTGTAATGAACTTCGATTACGTTACCCAGATGCGGCAGCGGTAATTGGAAAAAGGGATTGCGGGATCGAATGGGATGAACGTGCAACTGCAACTGCATGACGAATTTTCGGTTGGTTATGATTCATGTCTCCGGTCCGGTGCCCTCCCTGCTGAAGCGCATCGTACTATTCCCCTGCAATCATTTTCTCGGGAAATTGGAATTCAGTCACCGAGGTCTGTAGATGTTTCTACACAGACGCCGCGCACGAGGTCCAATTTCACCAAAGCGATTCCCTGGACGTGGCTTGTGACTTTGATTCTGACTGCAAGCCTAACCGTAAGCGGCGAGGATCGAAGTCACGATTCCACAGATCATGGAAGTATTTTGTCACGCGACGGTTTCTCAAGCGAGCGTGCATTGATTCAATCGTGGCATCGCACGAAGACAAGCGGCCTTATGCTGTGATCAGCATTAAGGGACGCAAATTGAAAGGTCTGTTAGACAGTGGTGCAAGCGTTAGCATCCTGGGAGCGGGAGCCCTTGACCTCGTCCGTGACCTTGGTTTGTATCTTCATTCGATGCACGCCAACGTCAAGACGGCATCACGTCATGAGGCTGACGTGTTAGGATACGTTACTGCATTAGTTCAATTCAATAATCGAACTCGGTTGATTCGGTTTTTAATTGTTCCGGCATTAACGTATTCTATTTATCTCGGGATTGATTTTCGGGACGCTTTTAACATCGCGCCAGTTTTATTGCCCCTGTCTGCAGAATCTTTTATGTCTACTTCAGTCCCCTTGAGTCGTTCTTCTCTTGCGGCCGGTGACCCATCCGAAGTTGTTGACCACCACGTATCGTCCATCGATAAGGTGAAGCTGAGCAAAAGCATCCCGATTTCTAAACGTCATTATTCGGGTACTGCTCATTGCGCGGTCGATACTCATTACAGTGGTGAAATCGTACTGCTGAATGAGGTGCACAATGATTCGGATGGAGTATTGTCTGCTGGGAGGAGCGGGTTAAGTGACGGATACTGGGGCTCGCCAATTACCTAAACAGAAACCAGACAGAATATTTCCATGGTGTGAAGTCCAGTGAATGTCTACTTTTTTGTTTTTTTCCGGTTACCTCTGCTGACATTCTTTGTTTGCCCGGCTGAATGAGACACTCAGGGTCTGGGTCGTCCCCACGATTGTTGCGAATTCCGGCGTACCAACTTCCTCCCATTCGCAACTTCAAATTGCCGCCGTAACATTGTCACTTTCCTTTGGGCACTCCTACCTTTTCCTGTGTGTATTTATTAATTTTTATTAACATTTTTCCTATTTCCCTTTAATTTTTATGTCCACATCATCACAATCCTATCCTTTCCCTGATTTCCAATTAGAACACCCTTGTAATATAATAAGAAGTTTAATCTTCCCACTAACAACACTCCCTACATTAATTCCCACTAACAAAATTTCATTCTATTCATTCCTAATTCCTTCCTTCATACTAACAAATTCTATTCTCTAGTTCCCATTAACAAATTTTATTTTTCTTACTAACGAAAATTAATTCACGTTTCCCTACTAACAAAATTCAATCTCATGCCCAGATACATCGTTGAAGTTGCTAATCTGATGAATGGGAGATCGATAAGGCATAGCTCCATTGGTTACATCGCGAGTTCTCGACCGTGGGACTGCTGGAACCCTGAGTTCAAGTTCCCCCGGGCGCACGGAAGTATTCTTTTTGGGGTATCGGCAAAATCAATAGTTTTCGTAATGTATATGTGACACTTTACATTCAATCAAGCGATTCTTGGGGATGTAAATTGCCATATATGCAAGTCAATGGATACTATTGTGATTGTCGATACGGGAACAAAAAAATGTGTGGGTAGCGGAATCGAAGTATAATGAACTTCGATTACGTTACCCAGATGCGGCAGCGGTAATTGGAAAAAGGGATTGCGGGATCGAATGGGATGAACGTGGAAGGTGAAAATTAAGTGGTTGGGATTGAGGAGTCAGAGTTTGATTTGGAGAAGAGAAGGGTGTTTCCGGTGTGCGGTAAAGTTGATTTTTGGAGGTGTTAAAAGTGTGGAAAAAAGGAGTTAGTCTTTGACTAGGAGATAAAAGGAATTGTGCTTGGCGACGTGTGATTTTGAATTTGAATTCAATTATAAACGTGGGAAATTCAAGATAAAAACTAATAAATTTTGCTTGTGGCGTATGCGAGTGGAGTTAAGTGTGAATTTCAGAGGAAATAAAAGCTTAGTTTGTGGAGTGAATCGGGAATAAAAATGGTCCAAAACGACTCAAATCCGAAATTGTGTAGAAAATAAAATCAAAAGAAAAATTAGAGAGAGTTTGGACATTTAAAAGTAAAGTATAAAAGTGTCCTAATTTGATTGATTAGAAAAAACGAGAAGAAAAACGAAAAAAAACGAAGAGTAAAGTTTCCGTGTAGCACTTTGTGAAAAAAACATACAATTTGTTGAATTCAAAAGTATCCTATTGGATGAAGGGTAGTGAATTGGTGAAGAAAGTGGAATCAGCGTCTTGCGAAAAGTGGCCGTTCAGTGCTTTAATTTCTGGACTTTGTTCACATTAATTCGTAAATTGAAGTTTGAGTTTCAGGTGCCCCGAATTTCTTTCTTTTGTTCTTCGCCGAGCGCTCGGAGTTCAACAAGGAAAGTGTAAGTAACTATTTGAATTTTTTTTTTGTATAAATATACTGTTAGTTTTTGTCTCAAATTAATAATTTTCTTTTTTTTCTTGTTAATAAATTGTATATAAATTGTATTATGCTTGCATAAATTTTAAAACGGGGAGTTAAAAATTTGTAAATTTCACTTTTAGAATTTTTTTCTTTTGTTTTTGTTTGAATTAAATAAACGGCCATGTCATATTAAAAAAACCTTATTTTCATTTCTCAAAATGACCTCCCCTTTCCCGTCCTTTTCCCACTGTGTTAGTTTCTTTATGTAAGGTGGCTCAGCACGAGCAGGGGGTGTCCCGGAAGTCCCACGACACGACTGAGCGCTAGCCGGCCTCAGTATGCCACCCCGGGCTACACACCCCTCTGCTAATTCCTAATGTCTGCAACTGCGGTGACTTCCGTGGTTGCTACAGTACTTGCACAGAGTTTAAAAATTCTATAGGGAAGTTGACACTTTTTTTAACGTTCACCATCGTGCCGATCGATTTGTGTATTCTTTCTGCACCGGGAAGTCCCTTTTGAATATTAAAGTTGATATCATCAACAATATTATGATTAGTCAATTATTTTGTTTATTTGATAAACGCAGGCCAATTCTCTTTTTTCTTGAGAAGCCGTTGGGCCTTGCTTTACTGTGTGAGCAGACACGTTTTGACTCCTTTGAGTCATCTTCAGCGTCTTAAGGATGTGTGGAAGGAAATGACTTTATATAGGTGCAGGATGGGTTGAGCAGGTAAGTACTAAATTACATCATTACTAAATTAGTTCAGGTAGAGGGATATTAGGTTGTTGTTTTTTGGATCGTTGGATGTCGGTTTCCTCTGTTTCATCTCGTTTCCATTTCCGTCGGAGAGTATGGTCTACTACTGAAAAATTGCATTGGAATTTGTAATAAATTGTTCTTTGATAATGTTAACGTCTGTTTTTCAATGTTTATATAGATTTCAAACGTTTCTAGCACGTCAAGTTTTGTTCCTTTGCTATGTTTGTGTAGGAACGTCACAGAGTTTGTCATAGCGTCCCTCTTTCCTTCCTTAGGAAGTACAAGCTGTAAACTGCATTCAAAACTAAAAACAATACTAGGAGCGAACTGAAACCAAAACTGAATGACACATCAATATTCGAGAACAGGGCTATCGGCAATTTGACATGCAAGGACTGTAACATGGTATAAATAGGAAGGACAACACGGAAACTAACGACAAGATACAAAGAGCACTTATGATCTTTTTTACACAACAAGGCAGACTCCCATTATGCGATGCACCTACAAAACCACGCACATGAACCTGACGCTATGATAAACTCTTTGACATTCCTAAATAGACAAAGCAAAGGGCCAATACTTGATATCCTAGAAAGGCTTGAAATGTATAAACATAGAAGAACAGTCAGTAACATTATTAACGAGCAACTTATTACAAATTCCGGCGCAATTTTTTCAGTACGAGATCATACTCTCCGACGGAAACAGAAACGAGATGAAACAGAACCAACGGACATCCAACAATCCAAAAAATATAAACTTAATATCCCTCTGCCAGAACTAATTTAGTAATTACCGAATTTAGTACTTACCTGCTTATCCCATCCCACATCTTTATAAAGTCATTTCCTTCCACACATCCTTTAGGTGCTGAAGATGGCTCAAAGGAGTCGAAACATCTGCTCACACAACAAAGCAATGCCTGAGGGTTTTTCAAGAAAAAAAAATATTATGTTTAGTAGTAAAATTACCCGTTGAAATTGCCACTCTGGATTGGTCTAGTTGTGAAAAATGTTTGTATAAATTCCGTCGATGAGTTCATTTTCAATAGTGACAATTTTGCAGAAATCACAATTGAGTTCAATAGAGTTGTCTGGTGAGATGTACAAATGCTTTTTCCTATTCGTCAATGTTTTTGAGCAATATGTGCAGTCCTTTCATCTTTCGATAGTGCAACTCTCATATTTGTTGTTAGACAAAATATTTGTATGTGTACTTAGATATGTGATTTTTCAAAGCATGTATTGATCTTTCCTGTTGATGGGTAATTGGGGATGCATGTGTTTGCCGAATATCTCCTGAGGGTATGAGTAGAGCTCCTGTCATTACTTTACAGTTTCCTGGCAAATCTTATAATTTTCTGTGCATGGCTTGGAGTGATTTTTTATGTTTCACATCGTTAACTTGATCAAAAAAGTGATTTAAGTTTGTTTTGGAAGTTCATTCGTCCAGATACTATTGAAATTTTACATACCGAGAACTATTTTTCGGCTATATTCAACGGTAGTTATAAGAAAAAATAGGCAGTTGATCTTTCTTCCATAAGTGTGGCTACAATGCCATATCACGCAGTTCAAGTGCGATGTGTTGTTTGGCATGTATTTCCACCAGCAATAGACTTATTAGAAACCTTTTGCCGCACTGCCTGGTGCGTCCAAGCAAATCATTTTGCCAGTATTGCTGTTGATCCGATTCGTTATCATCTATGAAATAACAGCTCAAGCAAAATCTTGGCCTCCAAAATGAATATCTTCCATCATCATGAATTTGTGACCTCGTTCGCTAGTTGATCAGGAACGATCGGCTGTCAACTTCAATTGTGTCTTCCCATTGAATCCTCCTAGTGCTCTATCCTTGAATGCTCTTTTAAGTAGCCGGTTTTCATTCATTCTTTCTACATGGCCTGCTCACAGCATTCGTCGTTTGTTAAAAATTTCATTTGATGCATAATTGGAATATCATCTCCACTCAGTTCTTTGGTTCATTGAGCCTCAAATTTTTTGGTGCACTTTGCGTTCAAATATATCCACTGCTTTTTCTGTTTCACTCATCAGGGTCCATGTTGCACTTGCATATAACAGGACAAGAGGACAAGTTTGATTTGCGATTTGTAATTAAGAAGCTTATTTTGCCTGTGAACAGCTCTGGACCCTAGAATGGGAATATGGAGTAAAAGCCTTCTTTGGCGGCGTTCATGTGGTGTCCAATCCCGTCCTTTTCGGAAACTCTTCTATTCAGTTTGCCTACAAATTGCACAAAATTATCCATACTTTCAAGGATATAGTCTCGTATGGTCAGGTTTTGTCGGACTGGAGGGTTCATTCTTGTTTGAGTCACGAATTTAATCTTCATTTCATTAATTATTTGCTTCAGACTCTTTATTAACTATATTATAAGATAATTGTTTCCCTTATACTCTTCGCTATTAAATTGGAGGTGACAATTTGGGAAAGTTCGATTCAAGACGAATCGATCATTAATCAATTTAAAATGCGAGCACGTGTCGCGACTTTGGGGGACTAATAACATATTTATTCCAATATTCTTCAAAATTGGAATTTATGGCTTATATTCGCGCTGAATTTTAGACAAAATGAAATTTCCCTGCGCATCAAGCGCTTGAGTATTTAGCAAGGGTTCGTGGATAGCACTCTGAAATTATTTTTTTAAGAAAGTATGCCGTGGTCTTAATCTGTCAGCGAACTTTACGCTAGACTTTACAAGGCAACAAATACTAAACCGCTCTTTGCCCTTCATGCCTCGTCAAATACTTGCAGTCTGCCTCCAAAGCGTTTCTCGCCTTCGTCAACAACTGCTGCTTGCTATGGTGTGGCTGCTGGTGCAGTTCATATCTCAAAATGCCTTCACAAAAACTCATTTGGCAGGGGATTTCCTTAGTTTGGCGGAGCCAGGTCTCAGTCTGGACCAAAAACACAAAAGATGAAACTTGAACAGATGGCTGGCTGGTCACTACGCTAGCCGGCCCCTTTTGTTTTATTTTGGGCTTTTCTGTTTGTCCTAGTGATCCGCACTCGACATTCGAATTTCATTGGACAATTGCGGCTTGCGACGCGATCGTGGTGCGAAGTTTGACCTGGACTACTACTAACTGCTGCTCTCAGCAACTGCACGTTAAGGCAATCAAGCAAATTGTTTTTAAGTCTTTCCTTGGGGGCCATTAGGAATGGTGAACTCCGAGCCCAAAGTCAATAATTACCGCAACACTTCACCGTGGAGTAGCCAAACTCCGGGTCCAGTGTCAGTTGCGAAAAGAAATGATAGATTCCAGCTTCGACGGTGACTGCGATGATTCAACCAAAGAGACGAAGGCCACAAGAACGGGGCTAGAAAGACAAAAATGACTTTAGTAGGTTTTCATGCACGCATGTAATACTCACCAATGAATTTACAAATTCCTCGGCACAAATCACTGCAACTTGTTCACTACTGAAGTCCCGCTGCTGATATTATTATTTGCACTACAATGCATGCCGCCGAGTACAAAACTTGAACATACTCGAAGATGAAAGTTGACAGCCAAACGCGACGCCTAAGGAAGTCTCCCAAATCCGACACTACACTACCCACGTCAAGTGCTCGTTCAGTGGCAGAGCTTTACTCCGCACACCAACGACACCAGGTGGTGAGTAATACTAGATATTTGTCATTCTAACACTTTACAGCTGATTGAAATGTGTAGAGATGACTGAAATCTGCTGGATGTCGCTACACGTATGATGCAACAAGTTTGTGGCATAATATTGCCACCAAAACTACATACGTGCTATGGATGAATATAGTGGGTGCAATGGCTAATTTATCGAGAAGTTTGCAGGGTGAACTGCTCGGTAATTGCAGAATTTATCTTTTAATGTAAAATCCAGAACGTAATTTCAAAGAAATGTAGTCAATAGTTTTGTTTATTTGGTATCCGGAGGCCAATTCTCTTTTTTCTTTAAAAGCCATCGGGGCTTGCTCTGTTGTGTGAGCAGACGCATTTTGACTACTTCGAGTCATCTTCAGTGTCTACAGGATGTGTTGAAGGAAATGCCTTTATATAGCCGTAGGATGGGTAAGTAGGTCAGGTAGTAAATTACGACAAGTACTAAATAAGGCCAGGTAGAAGGGTATTAGGTTTTTGTTTTTTTGGCTTGTTAGATGTCCGTCTGTTCAGTTTCATCTCGATTCCATTTCCGTCCAAGAGTGTGGTCCAGTACTGAAGAAATCGCGTCGGAATTTGTAACAAGTTGTTCGTTGATAATTTTACTGTCTATTTTTCTATGACAAAGTCTATGACATTGGTACACAAACAAAGTAAAGGACTGAGACTTGACCGCCTAAAAAAGCTTGAAATGTACAAACATATAAAAACAGATGGTAAAATTATCAACGAACAACTTGTTACAGATTCCGACGCAATTTTCTCAGTACTAGGCCATACCCTTAGACGAAAACGGAAACGAGATCAAACAGAACAAACGGGCATCCAACAAGCAAAAAAAAGAAAACATAATATCCCTCTGCCAGGCCTAATTTAGTACTTGACGAAATTAACTACCTGACCTAATTACCCACCCGCTCAACTCATCCTACGACTATAAAAATTCATAACCTTCAACACATCGTTTAGGCACTGAAGAAGACTCGAAGTAGTCAAAATGAACCTGCTTAAACAACAAAATCAGACCAGACGGCTTTGAAAGAAAAAATAAAAGAAATGTATTTAATTTTCATATGATTCCTAAAATTACACGCATCTTAACTTCAATTCAATTTTACTTGTGCTAGTAAAATTAGAAGCGATTTTTCTATGTTATTTTGGAAGTTAAAAGCTTTTTCTTTAGCTTTTACTCTTCGTTTACATTTTACTCTTTGAAAATGACAGAATTTATTTCTCCATTTTGTTTACGGCAAGCTAGACGATTACAACGATGAAGATGATGTCGTTGTTGTGATGACGATGATGTTGTTAGTGATGATGTCGATGATGATGCTGATGATCTTGTTACTGCTGATGTTGATGATAATGTTGGCTACAAACCAGTAGGAAATTTGCCTAGGTTCTCTCATGTATGTGAATTCATGAAAAGCTAGAAGAGCGGCTCAAACGAATTTCGCTTTTTCTCGAGGGAATTGCTTGCGCCGCTGATATGTTCTTGTGAGACGAGGGTCTGTATGCACCATGAAGCATGCACTGACGTTGGGATATTCTGAGTCGCCACAGTTACTCCCTCCCCAATGACCTTTGCATGTGTCGAAGGGAGTGAAAATGTGACTCTCTTCTTGGATGGCTGTAGTGGTTGTTTCGGCAAAATTTGCGCAGGTTGAGCCACTTCCGAGGGCAGCAGAGGTGGTCTTGTAGGTACCTCTGAAGGTGTTGAGTATGGCTACTGTGTCGCTGGATGGGCATTTAATTGCTCCAGGTAGGCTGGTTTGATTTGTTCGGTGGAGAGGGTTTTGGTAACGCCGTTTACGCCTATAAAGTAGGTGTTGGCGTTGATCCTTCTGACCACTCGATGAGGTCTGGAGTATAGCTGATCGAGCAGCTTCTTTACAGCATCGATGTGGCAAAACACGTCCTCACAGCTGGCCAGGTCTTTGTAAATGAATAGTTGTTGAACTGAGTGTCTGGCTGACGGTACAGGACGAATCGATTTGAAGAGGCGCCGTAAGTTGGTGACAAAACCTTGTGGGCCGTCAGCTGGTGTGTTTTGAGGCGTAATGAACTTACCCGAGATCCAAAGCGATGTGCCAAAAACCATTTCTGCAGGAGAGGCTTGCAGGCCCTCCTTGAATGTGGTTCGTATGCCCAGCAAGAATGATGGAAGTGCCTGTAACCATGGTGTCTCCGGAACGCATTTTAACGCTGCTCTAAGGGTGCGGTGCATCCGCTTGACCCTACCATTGGCTTGAGGATGGGATGGAGTTGTCTGGATGTGGTGGGTACCCAAGTGGTGGAACAGCTGATTTATGAGGTCAGCATCAAACTGGCGCCCTTGGTCCGATGTGGTCTCCAGTGGCGGGCTAATATTGATATCCAGTGGTCGAATAGTGCTCTAGTAACGGTGCTGGCTCTGATGCCATGCATTAGCACTGCTTAAGGTCACCATGTATAGCGGTCGAGAATGATAAGGCAGTTCATGTAGCCTTCACATAGTGGCAGCATGATCAAGTCGACATGGATGTGGTCGAAGCATCTTGAAATTTCCTAACTCGACACGGTTGTGGCGGTAGAACTTCGACAGTTGACAAGGTATGCATTGCTTAGCCCACCGTGAAATGTCTTTCCACAGACTCGGCCAAAAGTATTTAAGCGCTACGTGCTTCAAGGTGGCACGTCTGCTCGGATGCGACAGTTGGTGGACGATATCAAAAGCCTGACCGTGGAGCACAAGTAGCTTAATGGTGCCGTTAAACTTCACAAGTCATCTAAGACATGCTGATGCAGTTTGAGAAGGGAGCTCGCGAGGAGGTGGTGCAACTGGTTATCAGTGTTCTGTGCTTAGCTGATGACATGAGCTGTGATTTTGGTGGGCATCGCGACCGTTTCTACACGTAAAAGTGCATCAGTGACGATATTGTCATTCCCTGGTGTATATTCCACTCGTGAATGGAATTGGGCAATGAAGCGCAGTTCCCTGCTCTGGCGGGGTAGGACTTTGTCCGAGCATTGCATCAGAGCAAATATATGTGGCCGGTGGTTGCTATAGATGAATAAGTGCCTTCCTTCCAAGATTCTCTGAAAGAACTTGCGGTCGTAGGTTGAGTAGCGTTGTTCGGTTTCAGAGAGCTTCCTTGAGAAGGAACCCAACGGTACCTAAGTGCCATTATTCGGTTGTTGGTCTAAAGCCACGCCAATGGCTGTGATGGACTCTTTTCCGTACAACATTTTAGCAGTTTTGAGTGTGGTACTTGGGATTCAGCATCCCGAAAAAAAACGCCTCAGCTGGGATGAGTCGGCTGGTTTGTGAAAAGACACTATGGCTTCCGTTTCGGGGGCTGGTGGTCAAAACCCAGAGTTGAGATGGATGGACAAACGGACCGGTGGACAGACAGTCGAAGGGACAGACAATTTGCTAATAATAGTTGGGTTTAGTATTTTTATCAGTAAAACTATATTATTATCATTAAATTGGCTGAAGTCAGCCACTTAAGCAGTCCTATGAAAGATCCTTATAATTATTTAAGTTTGCATAAAATTTACAGAAGCTATAGCCATTTGAATTTCCTACGATTACAATAATCATAAACGATTTTTCTACTACACGGGCTTTCCATCGATCCACTCCCACTTCTGATTGCATCTTCTTCAAATTTTCAGATAAGATGTCTGAGGAAAATATATTTAAGATTCCGGAAGGCGAATGATTTTAATAATATTGAACCGAAATGTTGACTGGTTAAAATGGAGTTCTTTTGAAGCAAGAATACATTTTTTGTGCGTTCTGAAAATATACAATAATTGAACAGTAAACAGCTGAGATACCGCCGATTGAATATGTAATAATTCAACAACATTAACACGTGATACTATGGAGACACATGTTTGCAACAGACCTAGACACTATAAATATGTAGGAATTTTGATAAAAATTTTAGACATGGTTTGTAATATTGATGTTTTATCATAACTTATCAAGCGACGGGGTTAAAACACTTGAAACGAAATGGCGGCAAATTTAAAAACATTACAACCATAACAATTTTTCGAACTCAATTTATGGAATCTGTATATTAGTCACGTTTTGATAAGCAGAATATATTGTTTGATTTACTAATTGTTTTACAAAACCCTTCTGGCAGGAGAACTCTCCTGCTACTTCAATTTAATTGTTTTATCCAATACATTTTCTATTTTTAAAGTTTTTCACTAAAATACAAAATCCTATTGAAATCATGACCTGTGTCCGTCGGTCAGTCTGTATGTCACAGCACTTTTTTCCAAAACTATAGAAGCTATAGTTACGAAACTTGGTGGAAAAGTCAGAAGTGATGACTTGTTGAAAGTATTGGGATGAACACATTTTTCAGAGAGTTTTGAGGGCGACCCCTCCATATAGGGAGCTGACCCTGCAAAAAAAATGCACCATTGGTAGTCGAGTAGGGTACCATTGGAAAGGAATTAATGAAATCTTTCCAAAACAAGTCTTAAAATTAACCGAGGGGAGCAGGGGAGGGGTAATGTACGAACTTTTGGCGTATCTACCTCCCTTGCGATTGGATACCTTCCATCCGAAAAATCTGGAAAAAATCATTAATGTAGGCCTCTATGAGCACAACAACAACAAATACGTCAGAATTCGAATTTCGATCAACTTTGTTAATAATAGTATCAATTTTACATTTTCTTGAATAAAAAAATAACGGTACCCTTAAATACAATAGAATCTGATTCAAGATTCGCTATTTATAAGGATAATATGTTATGGAAGTTTCAAAAAAATCGAATAATATTCGTGTGGAACAATATGCGTTTTTTACCAACTCAGACACTACAGGTCTGCTGGAATTTGCATGAAAGTTTCAGGAATGATAGGTAGCATGAATACCTTTGACGATTCGTTCAACTAGTGACATCAGTAATTGAGTAATTGCAAAACAAAATGGCGGCGGTTAAATGAGAAAATTGAATAAATTTGTGTTATTCTTCAACCAACTACAGCATTTAAGATACATGCTTTAACGCTTGATTGAATTTATCAATGAATTGCTAAAGATGAGCACCTACAATTTAGAGGGGAAAAAAGTTGAGTAAGTAGGAGAATGCTCCTACCAGAAGATTTTTGTAACCATCCTAGTGTTCGATGACTTCAATTATTCATTGCAAGTAGCATAAGAAATCATTCAAATTTACTAAAGGATGCAGAGTTTCTTTCATAAGTACGTAAAAACTGCCATTTTTCAGCTGAAATAACTTTACTTGATGCTCAACCTATTGGATGTATTCAAATTAAACATTGTTACTTATATAATAAGAGTGCCTGGGTCGATTTGAAATATGTATTAATCATCAACACGTGTTTTTATTGTTATAATTCGATGCATACGAAATGACGATAGCTCACTTGATTATGAGTTGATCTCCATGAAATTTTATGCGCATAAATTTCTCATCTTAACATACGTAAGGTTAAGGGCACCATTTAGATTTTTGCGGAAAAATGTAAAATTTACAAATCATACAATTATTAACAGAGTTGAGTGAATTTTGATTTCTAAGGTGTTTGTTGCCCTTGTACTCACAAAGACCTGTCTTCGTGATTTATTGCAGATTTTCGCGAGGGTAGGGGATACAAACATTGCTCCTCTTGGCTCACTGAATACAAAAAGTGACTTTGTTCAGATTCTGAAAGTATGTTACTAAGACCTTTGATTAGATACCACAGTGGGCTATATTTGATGAAAAAAATTTTCAAAGTCACTTTGTTTTAACTTATAACTCCTTTAAAAAATTTTGGAAATATTTGGCAAGACCTCAACTTTTAAGAAACCACCACTTGCGACGTTTTCACAACCTTGTTGCTTCTATAATTTTGTAAGAAACTTCTTTCGACGGAATGATAAATTAACAAATGAACAGATGGACGGACAGACAGACGGACGGACAGACAATTAGCATTTTTGCCGGTGAAACTATATTAGTATCATTAAATTGCATGAAGTCAGCCACTTGAGCAGTTCTTTGAAAGATCCTTATAATTCTTTAAGTTTCAATAAAATTTTAAGAAATTATAGCCGTTTGAATTTCCTACGATTATAACAATCATATACGATTTTCAACTACATGGGCTTTCCATCGATCCACTTCCACTTCTGATTGAATCTTCTCCAAATTTTCAGATAAGATGAATAAAAATTGCTCATACAATATGTAGCTAAGGTTTCGAAAAAGAATTTGGCTTGCCTACTACTAGACTTCTTACTGCAATTTTTGTAGCACCTAATGGGTATCTATTAACATAAAAAGAATCTGCCGACGTTCGTATTTAGATACCCTTTATAGAGGCGGAAATATTTTGCTAATTAAATTGAGTTGCACACGTATGGATCACATATTGAAAATCGGCGGATAATAAATTGTTATAAACATAGAAATACAGGGATCGCCCTTCTCATATTTTCTGTCTACAGGTTTCACAGTGGTTACCACACAAAGGTGAAAACTTGTCGGTATAAAAGCTCAAATACTGTGTCCAAAAAATTAGGTGACATTTGAATTTAAACTACGCGCGTCGAAGGATTTAGAGAATTATTTTTTTTAGGTTGGTAGTACTATCAGTGACATCTTTGTCAAATTCACATGTCAAAATATTCAGTAGTGTTTGAGATACGCGTCGTTTTGTGGGCTGCTAAAAGTGAGTTTCCGGTTAAGAACTATTTGGAAAACAGTGGATGGGAAGTTTTACTCCAACTGCCTTATAGCCCAGGCCTTGCCCCTTCTGACAGCCATTTGTTCCGATCGATGCAGAACGCCATCACTGGAATACGGTTCACATCAGAGCAGGATATCAAAAATTGGCGTGATTCATTCTTGGCTGTCAAGCCGGCACAGTTCTTTTGGGATGGGATCCACAAATTGCCAGAAAGATGGGAAAAGGTCAAAGCTTCAGATGGGCAATACTTTGAATAATACTTTTAAACATTGAATAATCCTATTCACGTTTCCACGAACTTCTTCAATTATCAAAAAATGAAATATAACGCTTCCTTTAATATTCGTTGAATTTTTATTAATTTTTACAAACACCGCGGGTTTCGGAATAAACACCTATTCCATCCTCAGTGCAAACTCGAAGTTTGCACTGAGGATGGAATAGGTGTTTATTCCGAAACCCGCGCTGTTTGTAAAAATTAATAAACATTCAACGAATATTAAAGGAAGCGTTATATTTCATTTTTTGATAACTTTTAAACAGTTTTATTCTTAAATAAACGTTCAAATTTTGGAAAACACCGCGCAAATTAAATTATAGACCCAAATATGTATATATATATATATATATATATATATATATATATATATATATATATATATATATATATATATATATATCTAAGGTACTCTCCGCCATCGGTAGACGAAATGTTTACTGGTTAAAATGGAGTTCCTTTAAAGCAAGAATATATTTGTTGCGCATGTCGTGAACGTTTTTCTTAAATTAAATCATTCGATTTATCCACATATTGTAGGGTAAGTTCAAATCCCCTTTTGACATGAGCGTAGTTCTGTCTACGCAACTAGTTTGTTTTATCCCTCCTATTCCTTCTCATTTTGCGATACATTTTCTATTTTTTATGTTGAATAATTGCTTAGACGTCTGGTACAATAAATAACTTTTAGTTTTCGATTCGCGGCATTGATGAAAGCATAATTTGAGAAAGAAGGGAAATTTCCAGCTTGTGCTGATCTTTTTGGGAGTCACGTACATAATTGTTTTTTCATAAGCGAAAATTTTTTTTTGATCTTTTGGTGTCTACTTTATGATTTGCAGAATGCAGACACTAAAATCCGATGATGTGAATAATCCATATTTAGAGTACCTATTTTAAGGCTAGTTCTTTATCCAAAACGTCTAAAATTCCGTAAAATACATCTGAAAAACTGATGCAATTCTCTCTGAGTAAATTAATTGAGAATTTAATTAATGAATAAAACTTGGAAATAACAATAACTAGCATCGTGCTTAACATCTTCATATCAAACAAATTCTTAATCAGCTCTTCACAAGATACGTATTCTCCGAATTAATTTTGACTTTATTCTTTCAAACTTCTGTTATAAATTCTCAAACACATAGAAAACACCATTGCTCACACTGTCCATAATGTACTTCACATTTTTTGTCACCATTCCATTAAAACCACATGGAAAAAATGGCAACTAAAACTTTGTGAATGTATAGAAAACTTTGAACCACAAAATAAAAAGGAGCAAATAAGGGTACCCTAGTCAAGTATATTCTCTTACGAAGATCATGTTCGGAATTTCCTGTTTTATGGCTTTGTCGTCGAGTGAAGATATACAAAGTTTTCCACCATAGTTTTCACCAATACCGAAACTTTGATAGTCCATTGTAGGTGTCAAACTTCCACCAGACGTTTCGTATAACTTGAGTAACTTGAGAGTTGGTTGAAGCAGCGTCGTCTAGTCGTAGTCCTGGTTGGTAAGCGAGTACTGCATGCATGGATGGATAAATCGAAATTTATGACAATACAATCCATAGAAATTGATTCGATTTTTTTTTTTAATTTTAAAGTTAACTAGAAACGTTTCATCGACTTTTTTCAAGCAAAAACGTTAAGCCAGTGTGGACACAATTGAATCAGTGCATCCTACAGTTAGACGAATTGTCCTTCGAGTACACGCGTAGCATTTGAAAAAGCTCGATCTAAGTAGAAATTCAAAGAAAAGTGGAAAAATACAATTTTTCCTCCCTTACTGAGAGCGCATTCTTTCTACCCATGTCCGACTTTTATCATAGCGCGTTACACTTCAATTGGAGCAGAAAATAAGACACGAATTGGTACTTAACTATTCATCTGCTTAAAACTTTGCTGGGCATGACTCGAATGTCAATTAGATGTAACTGCGGATAAAAGCAGTTTTGCATGGTCTTCCCACTTTGGAATATCTGACAAGTTGCTTAGTTAAAGTTTTCCGATTAGTCTTATGCATTTGCTCGAGGAAATTCATGCTAATTACTTTATTACTTCATTGTACTTAAAAATAAAGACATTTTATCCTAAGAATTCCAGTTTGAATTCAAATGAATTGTACTATGATGCTGGTAAGAAGAGTGATAAGGACTATTGATAATAGACTAGAGAAGTTTAGATGAGAGTTTGTTTTAATTGAGAGAGTGGCATCGTTAGGAAGGAATTCAAATAAGTTTTGGTTTGTGAGAAAATAATGTTTTCAGGAAGAAATTGAAAGGAAACCAAAAATTTCCTTAGAAATAGGATAATTCAGTATCTTGCAATGATTGCAAAATGTATTTGACATTATTTCACCAATGAATGCATATTTAGTTTGAAAACCAGATGAAATAGCAGAAAAGAGTTTAGTGATCAGAAAAGTTGTGATAATATTAGTACATGTTCGCATAAATTAATAAGTTCCTACTGCCATGTTGTGATAATATTATTATTATAATTCCACTATTTATTTATTTACTTAAAAAACTCCACTTACAGACTTGTAGTCCAATTACAAGTCAATTAATCGATAAGTACAAAATATACAAATTCAAAATATTTCAGAAATTAAAGACAACAGATCACAATTCAATGATATCAAAAATTAAGAATTATAGGAGTATTTATAGTAGTATATATGTAAGTTTAGCGAGCAATAACACAGGATAAGCATACAAAGTAGTGAAAAGCCTGAAACGTGGTTATCAGCCCAAAACCACGCTCTGTCGTGATGACAGAGACAATATAATCGTTGATGAAATCAAGATTAAGGAAACATGGGCATCATATTTCAAGACCCTTCTTAATCCTCCGCACAGCTCCAGAACATCAGAGCCTATAGATGGCTGCGGAGAGCTTCCGTAGGCCCCACAAACTCTGGATGAAGTTTGTTCCATCATCAAAGCCCAAAAGAATAATAAAGCTCCGGGCATCGATGAGACTCCAGTGGAGCTCATCAAATATGGTGGCAGTAGTGTTCATCAAGGTATTCACAAAGTCATCCAGTATATTTGGAAACAAGAACATATGCCGAAAGAGTCGAGCCAATCAATTATATTCCCTATCCACAAAAAAGGTGACAAGCTAGAGTGCGAAAATTATAGAAGCATATCACTACTTTGTACGGCGTACAAAATATTTGCTAAAATCTTAGAAAATAAAATCGGATCATACACAAAAATTATTTTTCGGGAGTATCAAGGTGGTTTTAGAGCAGGTAGATCAACAACAGACCAATTGTTCACAGTCAAGCAGGTACTTGAAAAGTGCTGGGAGTTCAACATAGACGTACACCAAATTTTCGTTGACTTCAAGCAAGCATACGACAGTGTTGATCGTAATGTACTTTACCAAATAATGCTTGGTTTTGGTATCCCAGCCAAATTAATCCGTCTTACCAAAATGACAATGACGTCGACAACCTCCCAAGTCCGCATCAATAACCAACTCACCGATGCCTTTGACACAAATATCGCACTAAAGCAGGCAGATGGGCTGGCCCCATTGCTATTCAATTTGGCTCTGCAGTACGTCATACGGAAGCTACCTGTCGATACGCGAGGTATGTTACTATACAAGTCGAGCCAAGTAGCGGCCTATGCGGATGACATCAACATTCTGTCACGGTCACTAACAACTGCCAAAGAACTCTTCCTGAAACTCGACAGCGAAGCAAAACAAGTAGGGCTACAAATCAACGAAAATAAAACAAAGTTCATGACGCAGTCGAGGACAAATACCTCAAACACCCAAAATATCACATTTGGCGAATACAGTATCGAGAATGTTGGCGGATTTGTGTACTTAGGTGCCAAAATAACGAAAACGGGCAATGAAAGAGACGAAATACGCCGAAGAATACAACACGCAAATAAAATATTCTATTCAGTATTGACGATCTTGAAGACCAGCTGCATACACAGGAAAACAAAGCTCTAGGTATACAAATCTGTGATAAGACCTGTTTTATGCTGTGCGTGTGAAACATGGACCCTAACCCAAGTGTCCGCAAATATATTGAACGCCTTTGAGCGACGGGTCCAGAGGCGAATAATCGGAGCGAAGCTAGACGGAGACCAATGGTGAATTAGATACACCCATGAGCTGTATGAAATTTCTGACGAACCGTAAGTCTAAAGGAATGTAAGACTACGGAAACTGTAATGGGCTTGACACATGAATCGTATGAAAGAAGAACGGATACCCATGAAGGTATTCGTTGGGAGAACTGAAGGCCGGTGGCCAGTGGGGAAACCGAGGAAACGCTGGTCTGACTTGTTCGACGAAGACAGTTCATCACTGCTCGGATTTCGGAATGGGATGACCCGGGCAACGGACCGAGACAGTTGGAGGCGCTGTTTGCAGGAAGCGAAGGCCCGAAAGAGGCTGTGCTAAGAAAAAGAAGGAGTATTTAAAGTTGATTTTTCACAAAACGCCAAGAGACTGTGATACAGAACCAAGATGGTTGTGCATACGAGGTAAACGTTGTAAGGGAGAGTGGAAGAACGTATTAGTATGTGCATACGGAACATGTAATTGAAGCGAGGATCTATAAGGGGAGCAGCATCAAATGGGTCAATTTGGCTGCGTTCATTTTCGGGTAAAAAACTATGATGAATGTTGAACCAAAGACATTCATCAAGGAAAGATCGTCTGGAGTCGAGGGTAAGAAGGTTCAAAATTTGTAAACAGTCATCACAAGGGGAGTTAGAAAGGTTGAATTTCAAGAATAGAGACCATGTGAATCTGCGTTGAACTAATTCAAGAGCATCAATGTGCTATCTGTGGTACGGACTCCAAATTTGGGAGCAGTACTTCAAATTACTACGTACTAGTGAGACGCAAAGACACATACAGGATGTGATATGTTGGAATGATGAAGTGGATCGTAAAATAAACCCAGTTGAGCAGATGGCTTTCTTAATAAATAGAGCAATGTGGAGATTAGACTTCAGTTTACAATCAAAAAGCACACCAAGATCCTTACAGGAGGTTACATTGCTCAAAGGGATATCAACAAGCCTATACGTTGAGAGAAGAGGAAATTTTTTAGCAGGAGAATTTTATCTGATGGCATTTGGAAACATTTAAGGAGAGCTGGTTTGATTCACACCAGTCATTAAGACGCTGAAGATTGGTTTGAAGGACATCCACGTCAAAAAGGGGGTCAATAACTCGAAAATTCTTCAAGTCATCGGCATGCAGGATATAGGGGATGTGATAGCAGAAGGTAGATCATTGACAAAAAGCAAAACAAGTATGGGGTCAAGTATTGAATCTTGTTGAACTCCCGACCTGGAGTGAAGAGAAGAAGAGAAGCAAGAGTTAAAAGTGAATACACATTGGTGATTCAAGACATGGGAGGCAAGCCAAGGATAGAGACACTTAGGTACATTGAACCCTAAAAGTTTCTCAAATCGGAAAAAGTGATCCACTGAATCAAAGGCTTTAGAGGAATCGGTGAAAATAACGTCCACTTGTTGTTGCTGATTGAGGGCAGCTGCAATATGATGGGTAAAAGAAAGTCAATTTGCAAGGGTAGATCTGCCTCTGATAAAACTATGCTGTTGATCAACTGAAAATGGAACAACAAGTGGAAACAGCACATAAAAAAATATCGTTTCAAGGATTTACCAAAAGAAAGGAAGAAGGGACACAGGACGATAGTTTAAAACGATTTTACGATCACCAGATTTGAAGGTAGCAAAAATGTGAGGTATTTTCCATTGGGAAGGGAAAACCCCACAGGATGAGCTGAAATTAAAAATAATTGAAAGGGTATCACAAAGTGATGAAGATAAAGATTTCGCTGGAAAATTTGGATCTTCAAAATAATTAGTTATATACAATAGAAAACAAGGTATATAACAATAAGTTATATACAATAGAAAACAAAGAAATAAATATGTTATGGCAGAGAAGAAGGAGATGAAAACTCCAATGCAGAGGATAAGATCCCCAGTACCAGTAGCAGAGGGTAGGAAGTGAGCAGGTCCCTGGCAACGTTATAGAACTGAACTTGCTTTTTAAAAGCAGATACATCCACATTCAAAAAATAACCTGAGATAAAGAATCTATTCAGGCGAAGACCATTGTTGGTTCAAACACCATCAAAATAGAGTACTGGGTGTTGAAAAGGCCAAATCAAGCCATAGCAAATTTTTTAAAGACGTGGCAGGCTCAAAAGTGGCAATAACGCTCCTTCAGGTAGTGAAAGAAAATAAATATGCTTCTTCAGAAGCAAAAATGAAGAAATACCCAAGGTAGCTAGAACTCAGACCAAGCAATGGTGCAAACCCCTAATATAGGGTTATCCATTTTACACTTGGGAAAGTAAAGCTAAAGAAAACACATAAAATATTCAGATAGAAACAAAATTTATTCAATATAATAATTGAACCTTGCCATTATGCATGTAACACAACAATTTAAATGTCCTCCACGGAACCTCTTACAGGCCTCAATCCTTTTGAGGTCATTTTCAATGACTTTTTGGCACATTTCCGGCAATATCTCGGCCGTAACTTCACGAATATTGGTTTTCAATTGCTCAAGATTGGTTTTCAATTGCTCAGGATTGTTCGCGTGAACACGATCTTTTGCATAGCCCCATAAAAAGAAACCCAAAGGTGTTAGGTCGCAGGATCTTGCGGGCCAATTGACATCACTCAATCTCGAAATTATGCATCCTGGAAATTTCTCTTGCAAAAGTGCTCGATTAGCCTGTGTTGTGTGGCTTTTGGCTCCGTTCTGTTCGAACCACATCTTTTCCAGACCATAATCTTCAATTCCTCTCCAAAAATAATCGGTTAACATACGTCCATAGCGGTCAGAATTGACTCTAATGGCTCTTCCTTGATAGTTTTCAAAAAAATACGGGCCAATAACACCACCAGACCATAATGCACACCAAAAGGTCACTTTTTCCGGATGCAAAGGCCTTTCTGCGATCACCTGAGGATTTTGAGAGCCCCATATGCGGCAATTCCGTTTATTAATGTAACCACTGAGCGAAAAATGAGTTATCAATGGCTTGTTGTTCAATTACCCCATTCGCATAGATTCTGCAATGTGTATGGTCTTGAGGCTTAAGTTCTTGAGTGAGTTGGATTTTGTATGGATGGAGATGCAAATCCAAATGCAAAATCTACCACAATGAGCCGTAAGACAAGCCCAAATGTTGAGCACGTCAAGGATTCGACAAATTTGGGTCTTCCTCCACACTTTGAGCAACGTCAGCGATATTTTCAGCAGAACGAATGTTGCGATGATGCAGAGGCCTTGCAATATCAATAACCAATCCAGTCTCTTCAAATTTTCTCACTGTGTTTAAAATTGTTTGCTGTGTAGGTCGATTATGTCGACCATAATCGGCTCTTAAAGCCCTAAATGTTGATACAGCAGAATCACCATTTTTAAAATAAAATTTAACAATTTCAGTGCGTTTTACGACTGTTTAATGATCCATATTTCTAAATGGCAAACTTTCATCTAAAAAAAATATGTTTTGGATGACATTTAATTTTGAAAGGTGTCAAATGACAGGGTTATACTTTCCCAATTACCAAATGGATAACCCTATATAGGTTATAAATGCAATTACGAAATTTCATCCAATGATATGACACAGGCTAATCGAGCACTTTTGCCAGAAATTCCCGCAGGAGGAATGTCGGTCGACATGAGCACTCTTGGAGGCTAGCATTTTTTGGGGAGCGCTGCCCCTACGGACTCGAGGATATGGGGGGCGCTGTGAGGTTCCCTCCTAGAATGACAGCTAATGACCCTGATTGGATCTGGACTACGCTTTGGACAACAAACTGGAATTCATGCTTTGGGCTGGCAGATATGATGGGTTGGACTTAGTTTCTTTGCACAGTAGCGCGGAGGTGACACTCGTGTTTGAACGGCTCCAATTCAACTATCATACCATCTCCGTCCCGTTAAAACATTGGCAGGGTTCGGAGTACGTTCGAAGTTCGCACCATTGGGTTGGTGGTGCAGGTTCGGTTGAGACGGACTCCCAATTAGCGCTGGTGTGGCTCTGAGCACTTGTCCTCATAAGGACTTGTACCAAACCTCGCATGGCCTCCCTGCTCTGCAAAGATAACCATGGGAGCAAAAAGGTGACTACACAGACGAATGGAGATAGTGGCTCCGAGGGAGGACCCAATAAAACTGGAGCAACCAAAAACACTTAGAAAAGATTAAAAAAGCCCAAAGAAAGAAATAAAAAATAATAACAACGACGACGCGACCAGCGGTCGCAGCCGCGATGTTAATCATACATCGAGAACGGTACTAACGATGACAAAAACGACGAATAATACAATCAAAGTGAAGAAAGACGAAAAATAGAGATTAGCAGACAGTCTGGTCCAGATTCAGATTCCTGCATCGTTTGGGCGCAGCAAAAAATATTGCGAAAGCCAGAGCGAACTATAAAGGAAAAGCGAGAAATTCTGCAGGACGCTTTAGGTGCTCGAGCGGTGGAAGAAAATATGAAGAACATTGAGAATTCGATGGACGCTGCTGCGATTGTTACCGAAGCGGCCCGACATAATAAAGAAACGTCCGGAGGCGATCGAGGAGATTACGGCAGGAAAAGTAACAAATGACCAAACAAATAAAGCGACGTTGTGTGATTGCATCGCCAACGTGGTGGAAGTACTGTTTTCGGAAAAGGAAAGTGATAACCTCTCCCAAGGGTGGTCGTAAAGCGATATAAAGAAGAAAGGCTGTTCCGAAAAGCGGGAGATGTTCTGAAAAGAATACAATCTGCATGCGACTCCCCAAAAATCAGCAAAGCATTAAAGATTGGGCTCCTTGAACTAGAGAAGCTCCTAGACCGCATAAGCCATTATTGGAGGAGCTGGTTAAAGGCCGAAGACGTGCAGAAGGCAAAAGAAGCGCTGAGGGTGAAATCTAAATGCACCATGCAGATAGCTCCATCCTTAAAAATCAATAAAAGAAGGAGACCGGGATAAAAGAAGGAAAGAAGAGGTACTTGATGGGCATGAAGCACCAGATTATGGGTTCCAGATAGTGCTTACAAAAGAAGCGAAGAAAGCCGCGAAGAAACTCCTTCAAAAAATGCCAGAAAGTAAAGTTTGCACGGACGCTCAACAAGGAAACAGACTTGATGCAAAACAGGAGAGATAGAAGCCCCGACGGAGACCCCGGCAATGGGCACTACTCGTAAGCCCCAAGATGGCCGATCCTACGCAAAGGTGCTACGGAACATCAGGGGAAACGTGAGGCTTGAAGACACCAACCATAGCGTTAATGCAGTACGATCAACGCAGTCGGGCCACATAGTGGTCAAATTCGGAGCAGAGGTCGACAATAAGGAAGCATTCTGTGACACAGTAAAGAAAGTCCTCGCCAAAAGCGCAACTAAAGAAGACAACGCATGGCCTTTGTTGACTTGACCGAAAAGGACGCCGAACAATTCCTGAACAAGGACAAAGTACGAATAGGGTGGGTTGCCTGTAGGATACGGCGAAGAGTAACGTCTCTTCAATGTTTCAAATGCCTTGGCTATGGTCACACCACACAAGTATGATAAAGAACCATACTGGATTTGACATTCGCCTCGGAGTCCTTAGTACCCAGGATACCCAGGATACAGGCACATAGTCGCACCAAGCAACAGATCGTCCTATTGGTGACACTCAACGTCAGGAACACCTTCAACCCTTTTCAAGTTCCAGAATATCCAATGCGGCTTTTGAGTGACTACCGAAGCCTGCTCTACGACACGACTCAGGGCCAACGAAGGATGCTTACATCGGGTGTTGTCCAGGGATCTATCCTTGGTCTAGACCTATGAAACGTGTCTTAGAATGGGCTACTGAAACTGCTATGCGGATGATGTTGCGGCTCTGGTCGCTGGATGCCCCGACTTAAGCTAAGTATGCTAATGCACTGAGTGAGAGACTGGATGACTGCTCGTGGGCTCAGTTTATCACTGGAGAAAGCAGAAGTGGTCATCAGTATTGGAGATTTGCAAATCGAATCGAAGCCATCGGTGAAGTGCCTGGGAGTACTGATCGACTCGAAGATGAAAAGGTTGCTTCAGGAGTATCGGTTCTGAGTCGACTTATGGCCAACGTAGGGGAACACAGCCCATCAAGAAGACGCCTCTTGATGAGTGCTGTAGGGTCAGTGCTACTGTATGGAGCCGAGGTATGGGGTGACGCTCACAGTAAGGAGGTATATCGAAAACGCCTGGCACAGGTACAGAGAAGAGGAGCGCTGAGGATTGCCCCTTCATATCCGACAGTCTCCGATTAGGCGGTGAAAGTCATTGCTGGTGTGATACCTGTTGACCATTTTGCTAGAGAGTGCCACTTTATTTATCTGCGTCGAAACGAGGATGCGAGGAGATGGCTGTCCGCGTAGAGAGACAGCGCTTACTCAACAATTGGTAGCATTCTTAGGTGACTTGCACGAAGGGAATGTGGAGTGCGCGCCTTATCCCGAATGTGAGACCGTAGATAAATCGCAGGTATGGTGAGACTGACTTCTATCTGACCCTGCTTTTGAGCGGGCATGGGTGTTTTCAGTCTGCACAAGATTGGTAAGTCACGGTCCCCTGGTTGTCGGTTTTGCCCAGGAGAGGAATATAATAACTGCCACACATTTTTTGCGTGCATGAAATGAGACAGGCTGTGAAGAGGACTCTACAGGGAGTCGGGAGAGCTCACCTCAGATAATATAATCTCAATGATGCTCAAATCGATTGACAAATAGAACCAGGTGGCACACTATGTTCGGGCAGTCCTAAGTGATAGAAGAGACTCACAGTAGCCAGGGGCGTTGGGGCTGGGGGATCGCTTGTCTGGCACTTCCTCTTCCCTTCTCCCCTCCTGCTAGAAAAGGGATCCTCCAGCTTGAGGGTGCCTTACGGCGTAACAAAACAAGACCTGGCCCGAGGTAATGTGTCACATGGTTCTCATGTTGACAGGGGAGGTGTTTAGTGAGTAGTCCAGTCGCCTTCTTGTGAATATGGGAGTCTAAGGATTTAACAAGACGTAAGATGTAAGAAGGACTCTTTCTTTACTAAGTTCATTAGCAAGCAAAGAATAAATGAGAGAAAGAGAATAGTAACCTGAAATTTCTCGTTTGAATATTGTTGGATTGTACGAGTATTTATGCTGCATTTAGAATTAATTTATTTGTTACTTCCGGTAAAAATGATTGACTAAAATGTGCCATTAATGCGGAAAGTTAATCATACTTATCATTTTTATCATCCGTCACCAAAGGATTCTGTATCTCCAACAAATCCTTGAAGAGTGAAGAGAAAGATCATTTAAATTCAAGTTCTCGACATCAATGAATCATATTGAACTGTTAGTATCTACAGAGTCCTTGAAAAGATAGAATATGTTGTTCTTCATCTGAAACCTCTACCATCAAAATCCTTGCACGCGTCGAGCAGTTATGCTGAAAAATCAGGGTAAACGTCGGAATTTTTTAAGTTTTAACAGTAAAACTCCTTTACCGTTACTTGAATTTCTTATCCTTTAAATAATTCTAACAGAAGAAAGACGTATCATTTACTGGTAACCGGACTCTTCTATCTATCTCGGTTTAAAAGTCTTGCGTGAACATACATAAAAAAAGCAACAAAAAATAAATAAATATACGCGATGAATTGATAATCTTCTTTCCTTTGGAAGTCGGTTAAAAATAGTTCTAAGCTAAACAATTTCAAAACTTTGCAGAATTTCCCACCCAGACATTAATTTCCCATCAAGATTTAAAGACGTCCTGCATTCTACAAATAAAGTTTAACTTTCACTATTTTCCATACGCTATAACACATAAATTAAATTTCTCGCATCTGTGCATAATATTTCACTCATTTTTGAATCTTTTTGCATCCTTCTTTTCTCACGGACTCAAACTACAGTGCATCATATCTACTACACAGGATACAAAACTATTGCACTAAATCATTCACATTGTATTGCAAGTTCATTGGTATTTATCCTAGCAGGAAACAACGTTATGGTAAAATTTATTATTCAACAAGTTTCCTGAAATTTGCTTTTTCGTACCAACACTCCGAGCCTGCTTCAAGTGAGCTAAAGTAGCCAGTCGCAAGTTACAAAGATGGAAAAGGAGCATATGAGAGGGGATCGGCTTGCAGGATCTACTAGAAATGTAACTAAAGAATGAGGAAGTAAACTAAAATTTCTCTGTTGAGGACCAAAGAATGAACAGAGGCAAAGTATTTGCTGCAAAGCACAGTAGACATGAAAGGTTGCAGAAAGCAAATTTCACTGTAATATCCTTTAGATTGTATCCGTTGAATGATAAAAGCATTTATTTATCCTTAGTGGCAATGCAACTCCTTTCGTGATCTCTATTTGTCTTTTGCTTGGCAACCCAATTTATTTTCTAGTAAATTCAATTTTCAAGGATTTATCACCTTTGCTGGAAATGACAACTGTATCATGGTATTGAAATAGTTTATATTGCTGCTGTTATGCAGGGCTCATCGAAATGTTACGGTTAGGTTTTTGGTAACGATATAAGACGGTGTGTATCTGTCGGAAAGTGGAGTTGCTTTCAATACGATTGAAGGATATTTCAATACTGGTTTTCAAAATGTATTGAGTTGAAGGATGTTGTATTCAGAATTTAGAAGAGCAGTTTTATAGAAACTTAAAATTCCGTATCGATAAAGTTTTGAAAATGGAGCATGTTTCCTGCGAGTTTGTATAAAGAACTTAGAAACTATCTTCTTGCTTGTTTAGTCTAAATAGATATCAAATCAGGAGATTTTGAATTTATTGAGTTGAAGAATATTATGATAAATACAAATTTTATCTGAACAGCATTGGAAAGAAGAATTAATTTTGTTAAATATACAATATACCTAGAATCCTTTTGCCATGATTCATAAACTCTGTTATCAATATACATAAAACTTTCATAGATTTTCAATCGTTCCAATGAATTTTATTATTATTACCCACAAACAACTATTCGTCAGCTGTAGGAGTTTAGATTTGCTGGTGCTTTTCCTATAATAAAATCAAGCAACATGCTCGACTTCACGTCGCGTCGTCCTTTTGACTGATTCAGCTATCGATAAATTTTATTGACGACTTTTAAGAGCGTATAATAAAGTGTTGTTTGATGACTATTCGTGTGTCAAGCCACAATTTGCACATCTTACCTGCATCATGAAATATACACATAACCAACGAACCACACACTCTATCTAAATGTTCCGATCAAGGATAAATACTACCGAAGAAAAGTTTTATGGGTTACGATATTGAATGTTGTATAGCGCCATTGTCAGCACAAATTGTCCTGTCGCTAGTGGAGGGGTTTTCAGTGGCATGAAGATATATCTTTATATTGATGAATCTTGACTATGTTATGAATTCGATTTCGACAAGGGTTAATTAAAAGATTTCACTTAGATTTTATGCTTCTCATAACGCTTGAACGAAAACTAAACTGTTAATAGATATAACTCGTTCATTAAACTTCCAAAGAAATATTCTACATACAAATAAATCAATAGAAGAGGCATTTCTGGCAAATGCAATTAAAAATGCTAATCCAATGAAGTATATGTGAACTTGTATCTTCTTGAAAGTGTACTGTTAATTTTAATTAACCCAGTAAAACATACAGTATAAATTTTCGTACGCATAAATTTTACTTTTGGAGAATGCTTTTGTTTGATTTCTGAAACTATTATTGCTATTATTTGATTTTATTTACTCCAGATATAGTACATCTGCCTTTTCTGCAAATAAATTTCTAGTCTCCCGATTGCAGTTATTGAAAAGAATAGTGATATTTTGCGAAATGGCTTCGGCGCGTGCAGAAAAGATGGGAACATTTTTTCAATTTGCCTTCTGAAATTACGATGCATAAACAATCGGGTCCCTAATCGATTATATTATCACCTATGCCACGATAGCCCAAGCTGGGGCCCACACCTCCAAGATTAATTTCCTCTTTCCATCACGGTTCAGCTGCTTTTTCCACCAGTTGTTTACTCCCAACAAGGATCTGCCGTCAGCTTCTATTGTGTCTTCCCATCAAGTCCTCGGTCTTCCCGCTGGATGTCTACCTTGTGCTCTACCCGTCAATGTTCTTTTGGGTAACCGGTTTTATTCCATTCTTTCTACATCGCCCGCCCATTGGAATTTACATAGCTTTACGCAATAGGAAACAAGTAGATCGCAAAATAGTTCATACGACTAGTCTCCACTCTGCTAATTGTTTCACTAGGCTGCAGATTTTCCGGTGTCCTTTGCGTTCAAATACGTCCAGTGCCTGTTGGATTCGCTTGTCAGGGTTCATATTTCACTTCCATGAAACAGCACAGGTTTGATAGTGTTTTGTAAATACGGAGCTGATGTTGCCTGTGCACAACTTTTTCAACCTCAGAATGGGAAGTACGGAGCAATAGGCTTTATTTGCGGCCTTTATCAGGCGTCCTATCTCATCTTTTTTGGTACCTCTTCTATTCAGGTATACTCCAAGGTAGATAAACTACACTTTTGAGGTTGTAGTCGTGGTCAGGTTTTGTCGAACTGGAGTTTTCTTTCTCGTTTGAGTCATAAATTTAGTTTTAGTTTAGTTAACTCGTAGGCCAATTCGGTTTGCTTCAGATTCTAGGCTCAGAAATGCTCCTTTCGCATCTAAGTTTGAACGTGCCATAATATTCACTTCGTCACCATATGCTACCGATTATGCGGGCTTGAACATAAGTGTACCCAAGGTTTCAGCTGATGTTATCCTCATGACGTGTTCCCGCGCAATATTAAATAGCAGTGAGGCGCCCAACCCCTTATTTTAAGCTTGGTTCCATTCTAAAGTAGTTTTGATGATGATTGTTAATCACAAAACTCAATCAAGCGACAAATCGGCTATCCTTTATGCCAATATAAGAAGCCTGCGACGCAAGTTGAGTGATATTCAAAATTTTCTCTAGTAAAATACTGAAACAGTTCTGATTATACTAAACGAAATATGGCTCTACCCTGAAGAAGCATAGTTTAACTTTTCTGTATCGCGACGGCTATACGAAATTGTTATTTTGTAAATGAAACACTTGGAAATATTTTCCCTACTTTATTTCGCATTAATCTAAAAAACTAACAATTAGAATTCAACTATAGCAAAATAATTACAACCGCACGAGAATCTGTCTAGTGAAAAACTGCAACTGTTATTTTTACTTTTTGTGATCGTGTTGCCAGCATACTTGCAATTTTGTGTTATGATATACTTTTATTTTTACATGTTGGCAAAAATGAAATTATTGTAAGTTGTTTATACTTAGAGCTACGAGAAGGTTTGACCGTAATGCGCTAGTCATGCTTCACCAGTCCCCTTCTTGATGATAGTGTTACTGAACCAGACGGAATTTGACTTGTCTGCCAGACCTGGTCGTGTACGCTGGAGTATCATTAGTTGAGTTATTGTCGACTGTTGTAGATTCACTTGGCAACGATTGAGAAGTTTCCAAAAAGGCTGGTTTGAGACGATCGATTGGAACGTTTTTCTTTTGACCATTGATGTTTACTTTGTAGAATTTCGGATATCTTTTAACCACCAAAAAAGGACTATCATACGGAGGTTGCAACGGTGAACGCTATCATTGCGGATGAAAACGTGTGTTGAATGCTCTAAATCTTTGTGGATGAAATGCTTCACACCGTTCATATGATGTGCAGTTTACGTTGGTCGTATCTTGCTCTTCACGTTTTTGAAATTTTTGATGAAATCATTAGCAGTGTTTGATGTTCTGCTTTCAACGGAGAATTCCGATGGAAGGCGAAGTGTTTTTCCGTAGACCATTTCTGCGGGTGTCGCCTTGATGTCGTCTTTAAAAACACAAAGTAGGCCAAGCATTATCATTGGTAATTCGGCTGACCAATTTGGATTTTGCTTGCATTTGAGTGCACCTTTGAATGTTCTTTGAAAGCGTTCTATTAATCCGTTGGACTGCGGGTGGTAGGCCGTTGTGCGAAAATGTTGCACACTCAAAGTTTTGTCTAGTTGACTGAACAATTCGGATTGGAATTCTCTGCCTTGGTCGGTTGTGATTCTGGCTGGCACACCAAAACGGGATATCCAATGCTCGATTAATGCATTTGATACGTTTTCAGCAGTATGATCGATGAGTGGTATGACTTCTGGCCAACTGGTGAATCGATCGATGCACGTTAAAAGAAATCTATAGCCATTTGATGGCGGAAGCGGACCGACGATGTCGATGTTCAAGTGTTCGAAGCGTGTCTCGGGCATTTGATATTTGGACAATGGTGCGCGATTGTGACGTGTAACTTTCGAACGCCGGCAGGGTACGCATTACTTTGTCCAAGTTGCAATGTTCTTGTTCATTTGCGGCCATACGAATTTTTTGGTGATGAGTTTGTTCGTTGAACTCACCCCAGGGTGAGCTAAGTTGTGAATGGAATCGAAAATTCTTTTGCGCATTGTCGACGGAATAAACGGATGTGCGATGTTGTTATGCACATGGCAGTACAATTGTTTTTTGCTGTTGAGTACTGGACATTTTTGTAACGTTATCGAGTATTTTGAATTACCTTCAATGATTTGCAAAATTTCTTTGTCTTTTTCTTGTTCGTCGGCACTACTTTCGTAATCGATTTGTTGCTGTTGTACCTCACTGATTCTTAACAGATAGTCAGCACGACATTTTTACGACCTTGGACGAACTGTATATCTGTTGTGTATTGGCTGTTAAAACCTAAGTGTAGAAGCTGACGTGGCGATGCCTTTTCGCTGTTTTGATGGAACGCATAGCACAATGGTTTGTGATCAGTCAAAATAGTGAACGGGTTTCCTTCCAGCATGTACTTGAAGTATTTAATTCCACGATAAATAGCATGTAGTTCTCTGTCGTTTGTACTATATTTAGTTTCGGCATTCATGACTTTTTTTGAAAAAAACCCAAGTGGTTCGATTACGTTTTAGTTCAGTTGATGCAATGCGCCACCGATACACTTATCCAATGCATCTACTGCTAGAAACAATTCGGCGTTTTCGATTGGATAAGCTAATAAAGTTGCACTTGCCTGTTTATCCTTGAATTCGTGAAATGCTTTTTCAGCGTCGTCTGTCCATTCAACAATGCGCTTGTCATTTTTTACGTTGCCTTGAATTAACGATTGCAACACTATTTGAGTTTGAACAGCGTTTGGTATAAAACGACTAGAAATTCACAACGGCAATGAATTTCCGTAGATCTTTGACAACTGTAGGTTTTACACATTGTTTCACTATTTCTACTTTTTCAGGTAGTGACAATAGTCCATCTTTGGTTATCAAATGTCCAAGATATTTGATTTGCGTTTGACCAAAAATGCATTTTTCGGTATTGTTTTTCATGCCAAAATCTTGTAGTCTTTGAAAAACGAGGCATAAGTGTTTTTCATGTTCTTTTTCATTCGACGATGCAACCAAAATATCATCCTGATATGGCAAAACGAAATCTAAACCATGCAGCACTTGATGTATATGGCGTTGGAAGGTTTGTGCGGCGTTGCATAACCCAAATGTCATAAATATGCACTCAAATAAGCCAAACGGGATAATTATGGCAGTTTTGGGTATGTCGTCTGGATTTATCGGTATTTGGTGGTAAGCCTTTTCTAAGTCCAACGTTGAAAATATCGTTTTGCCTGCCAGTATATTTGTGAAGTCGTGCAAATGTGGTATGGGATAACTATCAGGAGTTGATATTGAGTTTAATTTCCGATAGTCCCCTCATGGTCGCCATGTCGTCTTTTTCTTGGCCATGTGTAATGGCGAAGCCCATGGCCTCTTCGATGGACGACAGATCCCTTTCTTCACTAAGTAATCGATTTCTGCTTTGGCGCATTTGTAACGATTTGGCGATAAATGTCTTGCTTTTTGTTTCACTGGTGGACCTTTTGTTACAATGTGGTGAAATGTCGATGTTGATGTTATCAATTTATTTTCTGAATTTGTCAAAATACCCTTGAAGTTTCTTAAAAGTCGTGTGTATCTATTTGATTGATTGATTACTGTGGCTGTTAGTGCTTGACATTCTCAAATGACACAGCTAATTTGAAGTTGTGTTGCTTGATCAATGAGCTTGGCATTGTTTATATCGACTGCGAGGTTATAATGTGCCAGGAAATCGGCACCAATAATTGCCTTGTCGACATCAGCCACTAAGAATGTCCATACAAACTGACGACGTAAATGTGGATCGAGTTTAATTGTCTTTTTACCATAAAGATTGATCGGCATTTCATTCGCTGCATATAAATTTGCTTGAAATGGCATGATGTTTTGCATTTGAGTTTCTGTGGCAGGAATGATTGAAACATCAGC
Source organism: Odontomyia ornata (assembly GCA_963969285.1). NCBI lineage: Eukaryota > Metazoa > Arthropoda > Insecta > Diptera > Stratiomyidae > Odontomyia > Odontomyia ornata. Next base: position 271,321,807 of record OZ017741.1, on the reverse strand, counting down.
CCCAGTGTCAATAAGAAATTTATAATTCGATGTCTTGTCGTGAATAAATAATCTCTTGGATGCTGTGCCGAGCTCGCAGACTTTCTGCTTCGCTCGGTTTATTCGTTTTTTGATGACTTTTGGCTGAATTTGCATGGTTCTTTGCATTTACGTGTGGTTGATCCAAATTTGTGATGCCACCAGCAAAGGTCAAATTGTTTTCGTCCAGAATTTGAATCATTTCGCTTTGCATTTGGAGAACGTGCAGGCATAGAGCTACGAGAAGGTTGTGTACTTCGTGAACGAAGAATTTGTTTCACGTCATTCGACAACTTGTCGACTTTTTTTCGTAACTCTCTTTTTTTTGCTGCATTCCGACTGTATTGATTTGTCGGCCAGTCAAGAAAGGTCCACCTTTCATCGCGTCGAGTATACGGTCAGCTGTAGCTGCTTGCTGATTTAAGCGAGTGCCGCCATCGGTAGACAAAATAACGCGCATAGTTTCGGGCAAGTTTCTCACCCATAATTGAGCAACAGATCTTCGTTGAAAGAGGTATCTGCGGCTTTTGTGCGCAATTCGGCAAGTAGTTGTGATGGCCTACGATCTCCTAATGGCATGTCCTCTAATAGTTTAGTTATTTTCGATTGCTCGCTATCGGCGTATTCGCATACAATGCGTGCTTTTAGTGTTTCGTACATTGCTCCAGTTTTTGGCGGCTTTGTACGACAATCGGATAATTTCACAATGACATTTGGCGGTAAATGGCCAATGGTTGTGTTATATTTTTTGGTATCCAATAGGGTGCCACATGCGCGCAATAAGCATTCGACTTGCCAGAACCATAGGCCCACATTATTTGTGAAAAACTCTGGCAATCTAATTTTAGAAACTTGTGATATGCCAGTGGAATTTTCGCCGGTGTATGATGTTCCTTGACTTGGATTAGCTGTTGGCTGTTTATTCTCCAGCTCATCGTCTGACTGTCTCATCTCGTAATACATGAAAATAACGCGCTGCAGGTGTAATATTTGTCGAATTTGTTGCTAATGTGTAATTGATTGTTTAAATAAATGGAGCTGGATAGGATTTACTATTGCATGAAAAGTTATCCGTTGTTGGTTATGTTCACGCACTGTGAAAAATGCAATAAAATGAACAAATAATGAGTGCTTCACTTGATATTTGGAATATTCTTGATGCAAATGTCTTCTATTTGCAATTGTGTTGGAAAATAAAGCAGATGATTGAGTATTTCGTGATAGAAAATTTTTCAAGTGTCCTTTGTTCCACACTTGTCCACAGATCGGAGTCACCTTTTTAACTTTTGTGTATCGCAACGGCTATACGAAATTGTTATTTTGTAAATGAAACACTTGGAAATATTTTTCCTACTTTATTTCACATTAATCTAAAAAACTAACAATAAGAATTCGACTATAGCAAAATAATTACAATTGCACAAGAATCTGTCTAGTGAAAAACTGTAACCGTTATTTTTACTTTTGTTGATCGGGTTGCCAGCATACTTGCAATTGTGCGTTATGATATACTTTTATTTTTACATGTTGGCAATAATAAAATTATTGTAAGTTATTATTATTTATACTTAGAGCTACGAGAAGGTTTGACCGTAATGCGCTAGTGATGCTACAAAAGCATTAAAATATTCCGCGATATAGCTCGGTTTTCTCCTGCAGGCCCAAAAGAGGAGGAGGTTAAAGAATTTATGTAAAAAATACAATTAATTTCGTGACAAAAAGAGTAAATCAGGTAAAAAACTAGAAATCGGTACTTATTTTAACCCAAATTGTCACAGTGCGCGGGCCTTCTGCACAGTAATAGATGCAATATACTCTATTAAAAAATCAAATCACAGTTGCTGACACAAACATAAACGTGATTACAGAACCTCCAGAATCGAGGATATACAAGGATACCCTGGAAACAAGAAAAAATCAAACGAAAAAAATTGCTGAATACATTAAATTCACATTTGAAGACTGGATCAGCGTGTTCTAAAAATTGGCGTCCATGGTCGAAGACTCGGAAAGCAAAAACATACTCACAATATATTCAGATATTTGGAGAAGGACCATTTCAAATCGAAATTTTAACAGTTGCTAACAAACGGAAAACCTGAAAACCTTATCGAGCTCAAAAATATGATTACGGAGTTCAAGCATGACTCTTCCATTGAGAAAAAGATCAGATGTTGACAACATACATGGATAACAAAGAATGTTATCAAGGCTAGTGTTAACAAAAGAAAGGCTTATAAAAAAAGGGAATGCTGAAGATCACGCACTTAAATATCTGTATAACCAAGCCTTTTTTGTGGTAGGGGGGTGAATGCCATTTATGCACAGAGTGTGGGACTCTCATGTGCGACTAGGCTACCCACTAAACACCTCCCCCGTCAAGCTCAGAACCCAGCCTGGAACCGTTTGACACATTACTTCGGGCCAGGTCTCGTTTTGTTACGCCGTGGGGCGCCTTCAAGCTGGGGAGTCCCTTTCCTAGCGGGAGGGGAAAAGGGAAGAGGAAATGCAAGAAGAGCGCCCCCGGCTGCTGTGAATCCCTTTTGTATTTTAGGACTGCCCGAGCATAATGTGCCACCTGGCTCCATTTGTCAACCGATTCGAGCATCACCGCGACTATATTATCCAGGGTGAGCTCTCCCATCTCCCTGTAGAGTTCCCTTTGCAGCCTGACCCATTTGGTGCACGCAAAAAATGTGTGACAGGCATTGTCCTCCTCTCCTGGCCAAAACCGATAACAGGGGATCCGTGACTTACCGATCTTATGCAGGTAAGACATGTCCGCTCAAAAGCTGGGTCAGATAGAAGTCAGTCTCACCATGCCTTCGATTTAGCCACGGTCTCACATCCGGAATGAGGCGCGCAGTCCACCTTCTCTTTGTTTTATTCACCCAAGACTGCTTCCAATCGTTAAGCGAGCGCTGTCTCTCTTCGCGGACAACCATCTCCCTCGCATCCTCGTTTCGGTGTAGGTAAATAGCGTGGCGCTCTCTAGCAAGGAGGGCGACAGATATCACGCCTGCAATAACTTTCACCGCCGAGTCAGAGACTGTTGGATATGAAGATGCAATTCTCAGTGCTCCTCTTCTCTGTACCTGTGCCAAACGTTTTCGGTATACCTCCTTACTGAGAGCGTCGCCCCATACCTCTGCTCCGTACAGTAGCACTGACCCTACAGCACTCATCAAGAGGCGTCTTCTTGATGGGCTGGGTCCCCCAACGTTGGCCATAAGTCGACTCAGAGCCGATATTCCTGAAGAAGCCTTCTCAGCCGTTGCCCTGATTTGATCAGTGAAACTCATCTTCGAGTCGATCAGTAGCCCCAGGTACTTCACCGCTGGCTTCGATTCGCTTCGTAAGTCACCAATACTGATCATCCTTACTCTAGGGAAACTCTTTTTGTCAAGATGACCACTTTGGTTTTCTTCAGTGCTAAACTGAGCCCACGAGCAGTCATCCAGTCCCTCACTCGGTGCATTAGCATACCGAGCCTAAGTGCGCTTGTTCAACGGTGCGTCCAGCGACCAGAGCCGCAACATCATCCGCATAGCCGACCAAGCGTGACTCATCTGGCATCTCAAGTCTCAGTAGCCCGTCGTAAGACACTTTCCACAGGTCCGGACCAAGGATAACGCCTGGGCAACACTCGATGAAGTTTCCATCCTTCGTTGGCCCTGTGTCGTGTCGTAGAGCAGGCTGCGGTCCTTTAGGTTGTTCCTCAAAAGCCACATTAGATATTCTGGAACGTGAAAAGAGTTTTCCAGCGTGTCCAGAATATCGACTCATCTAGTGGAGTTGAAGGCGTTCCTGACGGCGAGTGTCACCACCAGGACGATCTGTCGCTTGGTGCGACTATATGCCTCTGCTCTTTGGACCGCGTTCACCACCTCTGCAATCGTATTAATGGTAGAAAGTCCTGTTCTAAAGCCTTAATGCCTAGAAGGTAGGTCACCAGCAGCACGAATCGTGTCAGTGACTCCTCCCTTGATGAGTTTCTCTAGCACTTTCCCAGCCATGTCTAGCATGCGTAACGAGCGGTATGCAGACGGCGATTCGGGATTTCCCTTCTCCTTGCTGATCAGCACGAGCCTCGCCACCTTCCATCGTACCGGGAAAACCCCATCCCGTAGGCAAGCGTTGAATGTGCTGAGCAGCAAGTCAGGACAATCGTGATAGACGAGCCGCAACACCTTAGCCGGAACACCATCTGGATCTGGAGCTTTCCTCGTTTTCAATGAGAGGACTGCCTCTTCCAGTTCCAGCTGTGTGAAGATGGGCACTCGACTGCTGTTTCACCATGAACAGCGTCAACACGGACGGGATGGGCGGGGAAGAGTCCCCACACGGTCACGTCCGTCTTTTCCGCGTCATGTATACAAGGCTTCCGTTGGGCACCAAGCTTCCCCATGACCAGCTTGTAGCCAAGGCCCCACGGATCCTTGTTCACATTGTCCACTAGGTCTAGCCAGCAGCGAGCCTTGCTACTGTTGATCAGTTTGCGAAGGCATTTCCTGGCCGACTTATATGCTGCCACCCAGTTGGATTCCTCGTCACGATACCGCACCCGTTGAGCCTCACGTCGAAGCTTGTGACACTGCCTTCTCTTTACAGCGATTTCAGTTGACCACCAGTGCACTAGGGGCTTGCCATGCCGGGGTCTTCGACGGGGCACAGAAGGGCAGCAAGCAGTCGTAATGATGCTCACAGTTGAGTTCACCACGTCTTGAGCTGCCAGTTCTTCCGTCGCCTCCGAAGCTCCCTGCAGGGGCCCACCTGCTGTGAGCACCTCGACAAACCTCTTGACGTTCATCCTTCCTATATTCCATCCAGCTGTAGAAGTCCGAGAGCACGGACGTCGGGAGACAGCATCACTTATCTCAAGCAGAATGCACTGATGATCACTGGCTGAGTAGTCTTCTAATACTTTCCAGTTGTGTATCCTCCGTACTAAGGACTCCGAGGCGAATGTCACGTCCGGTATGGTTCCCCCACAGCCAATACGGCGGAAACTCGGCGTATTTTCGGAATTTAGTACGATGAGGGCCGTCTTGGCCATCATTTCCAGGATACGTTTTCCCCGCTGATCCGTCTGAGGCATGCTCCATTCGATTGCTTTAGCGTTGAAGTCGCCCCCAACGAGAACTTTGCCCTCTGCGTTCGAGACAGCACCCTCCAAAGCATTAAGCTTGGCTTGGAAAGATGATATCTATTCGTTAGGCGTTAGGTAAGCACTAAAGAAGGTGGTCCCTGTGCACCGAACCCACACGAAACCATCCCCCCGTCCACAACTCTCCGCTTGAAAGTCACTGTTCCGAGCCCAGATGGCGGCAGCACCACTTGCATCAGAATACCATAATGCAGGACTTTTATTATGGTGTTGCTCACTCAGCAGCAAGAAGTCGGCTTTCATGTCCCTCGCAAACTGCTCAAGCAGATTTTGGGCGGTTGAACTGCGGTGTAGGTTTAGCTGCAAGATGCGGTCATCGGAGCTCTGATTTTGCCTTGGCTAGGGCTTCCTGGAACGCCGGGCATTTTTCTGGTCCCAAAACGTGTCAAAAATCAGCTTTTGGATCAGCATCCTTGCAAATAATACAGTGTGCCTCCTTCGTACACTCTTTTCTTTTATGTCCCATTTCACCGCATTTGTAACATAGGGAACTCCTATCGGGTGCTTTGCATACTTGTGTGGTGTGACCATAACCAAGGCATTTGAAACATTGAAGAGGCGTTGCTCTTCACCGTATCCTACAGACAACCCACCCTATTCGTACTTTGACCTTGTTCAGGAAGTGTTCGGCGCCCTTTTCGGTCAAGTCAACTATGGCCATGCGTTGTCCCTTGTCGTTTTCTGGTGTCAGCCTCGCTTTGATCTATCCCACACTAGGGAATTCCTTTTTGATGGCCTCTTCTCCCTTGGCCAGATCCGTCACGTAGTCAATGTCTCGTATTTTGATCGTTTCCATCGGCTCGAGCGGGGCTATAGTTGCGCTTTTGCCGAGGACTTTCTTTACTGCGTCACAGAGTGCTCCTTTATTGCCGGCCTCTGCTCCGAATTTGACCATTATGTGGCCCGACCGCGTTGGTCGTACTACTTTGAAGGTAGTATTGGTGTCTTCGGGCCTTACGTTTCTCCTGATGTCCCGCAGTACCTCCGCGTAGAATCGGCCATCTTGAGGCTTATGAGCAGTGCCTGCTGCCGGGGTCTTCGTCAGGGCTTCTGCCTCTCCTGTTTTGCATCAGGTCTTTTTTTCTGATTGGGCGTCCATGCGTACTTTACTTTCTGGCTTTTTTGAAGGAGTTTCTTAGCGGCTTTCTTCGCTCCTTTTGTAAGCACTGTCTGAAACCCGTGATCTGGTGCTCCACGCCCATCAAGTGCCTCTTCCTTCCTCCTTGTATCCCGATCTCCTTCGATTGGGCTAGACGACATTCTTTTATTGACTTTTAATGGTGGAGCTATCTGCATGTCACCTTTAGATTTCGCCGCAAGAGCCTCTTTAGCCTTCTGTTCGTCTTCGGTGCTTAACCAGCTCCTCCGATAGTGCCCTTTACGATCTAGAAGCTCCTCTAGTTCAAGGAGCCCCACCTTTGCTGCTTCGCTGATTTTTGGGGAGTCGCATGCAGATTGTGTTCTTTTCAGAATATCTCCCCATTTTCGGAGTAGCCTTTCTTCTTCGAATCGCTGGGCCGCAATTGTACCTCACGGCGCCCCCTATATTCTCGGGTCCGTAGGGGTGGAGCTCCCCAAAGAATGCTAGCCTCCAAGAGTTCTCTTGTCGACCGGCATTCCCCCTGCGGGAATTTCCTCGGGTACGTGGGGGCGGAACTCCCTAAAGAATGCCAGCCTCCAAGAGTGCTCTTGTCGACCGGCGTTCCCGCCGCGGGTAACCAAGCCTTAAAAAAATCATAACGTCTCATAAAAGAAGCTAAACATTCATATTACTCCAGAAGTTTGGAAACAGCGGCGAACAGCTCGCGCGAAATATGAAAAATAATATATGAATTAACAGATAATTCACGACCTTGGATCAGGTCATCAAATGCTGAATTTTTTTGCATGGACCCTGATAATGCAGCAGGCCTATGAGGAACAGCAAACTTGCTAAACTACTTTTTGTCAACAATTGGTGAAAAAATTAGCGAGGAGCTAGGTGACAAGTCAACTAGCTATTTCAATATCACAAATAGCTTACCAAAGTCCATCTTTCATATTCATCAAACGACTAAAAGAGAAGTATTAAATACAATCAAAGATTTGAAGAAAAATGCAGCACCAGCTATTAACAACATCATCCCGCATGAATTGATTCTAGTCAAAGAGGAGGTAGCTGAGCTACTGGGAAATTTTATAAACGAGGATATTAGAAATGGAATGTTTCTGGACGAAAAGAAACTGGCAAAAATAATTCCAATATTCAAAGGAGGAGATCATTTGAACCTAAATAATTACCGCCCGGTTGCACTTTTGACAACCTTGAGTATTCGTAAAACTTGTAAATAATCGATTAAAATCCTTCTTAATGGACAATCGTATCATAAATCTGAAGCAACTTGGCTTTTAAAAGAACAAGAGTACTTTCGATGCATTACTTTCTGTCTTGATAAAGGAGATTAATTTTTGTGGACCTGAATCAGAAATTCAAATATCTGATTTGTTGAAAAGCACTTCGACTGCTCTTGTTTGAAATCTGCACCAAATAAAAGGACAAATTTTTTTTCTACCGTCGGCCTTCTTGTCGCGAATATTTTAATGGAGATAAACTCAATTTCTGGTGCTGCTTCCTTGAGCACCTGAAGAAGATCGACGGTATCTTCTCCGGGGTCCAAGCCCTTCAACAAGAAGGTCTGGTTCTTCTCGCTTTTTGGGGTATATGTAAAGTGTAGAGCCTCCCCAGAATTTAGAGCATGTTTTCCTGATTTGAAATCAACTAGTGATTTTGTTCTGATAGTCAGCTTTTCGGAATTGATTTGTTTAATCTCGAAACTTGTTGATTTGTTTTCGGTTGCCAACAGCCGAACCATGTCCTTTCCACTTTGACCGAGCACATTGATTGGCGGAACTTTCTCTGTATTCTTGGCAACTTTTTGAGGAGGACCAGCAGAACTACGAGCTGGTTTCTTCTCCTTATTTTTTTTTAATAAAGTATAAAATTATCATTATCTTGACAAACACTACCTTGTGTACATTCGTCAACGTCCATTTCTTGTTGGAGTCCGTCCAACGCTACATGGTAGTTTTGGCTGTGGTTAGCGCCTCCAGCACTTAATACTTCTTTTGAGATGACTTGTTTGATAGCTTTCTTCTGCTTAGTTTCCGTATTCATCTGCCGTACTGGGGCTGCATCTATCTTGAACTTTCTTTGCTCTCTTGTAAATATCTTCAAATGTTTTCAGACGTAGTTCCAATTCCTGTATTTTAGCTTTAAGTCGACTCACTTCTTGCTTATCTTCGAGGACTTGAGTCTTACGGCCACCATCTGCGGAGTCCAAGGCACTCGTGTGTCTTCGCTTGTTGACGCTTGCCGTCAATTTTGCATTGTTTTTCTTCCCGGGGCCCCCCAACAGAGGGAAGCCGTCGAACTCCCCTATACAGCAGTCCCGAGTTAGTCTTCGGTTTGTTTCCTTTTGTCGATTTATTGATTCCGTGCTTTCCCAATAAAATCAAAATATGCTTTTGACTGGCTCGTAAAAAATAGATTCAATTTTTTGAAACTGACTTTTGTGAAAAATTAATTAATTTTTCAAAATAATGACAGGAGCGATTAAAAACACGTCTACACGCAACGAGTGCTAGAATAAATCTTTTAAGAAATCGTCCGTATGCAAGAAATGCTAGTCGTAGAATGGTATTCATTGTCATTAGACTTAATTATTCCAAATGATATTTTCATACATTAACGTTTGGGTACAGAAAAAGTTTGGAGAACAATCAGTCTATAATTGACATTGCACAAGAGAAAAGTTTTAATTTTCTGTTATAAATTTTTTTAAATAGATGAATATATTTCAAAGTTACTAATATCTCAAACAATTTAAATTGATAGATACAAACCAAACTTTATTGGATCGCTTATGAGTGGATTTTTTATTTTTGATTCTCTAGTCATATTCAAGGGGAAAGCTCCCTGAAGGATGCTTTAAGTGCAGGGTCAAAGCGAAATTGACCAGGCTGTCACAATAATGTGACAGGAAGAGTATGTCTATGCTTATGCTAAAAGTTGTTTTGTGAATGTTGCCAACACCTGAGTACTTAAAATATGAAAGAAAGATAACATAACATTATTCATACTATAGTATCAAAACCACACGCTAATGATAGCCCTGAAGGTCAATTACATAATTTCTGTGAATAAAACTTGCACACTTGTAGCAAGCTCACTAATATCCACGCATCATTTTGATAAAAAAAAATTTTTTTTTGCTGGCAGCACTTCCAATTTTATAAGTGAACACACAAGACTATCTTCACAATGCCTTTTTTCTGGCCACAATTCAACATCAAACCCAGTCAAAACAACATCTACTACAAAAGCAATAGAAAATTCTGATCATGTACACACATTTTCGTTAAAGTTGTTTCAAAAATTTTCATTTCAATGGGGAATTGAATTTAAATTACTCGACTGTCAGAAATCTTTTTCGCACTCATACGTCTGTCGAAAACACCCCGGAGAAATCAAAGTTTGCCACTTTTTCGCTATCACAAGAAGTTGTCTGGTTCCATACTCTCTCTCCGGTCTATGTTGCATGGACCTTCAGCTAGGAAAAAAGTCTACTTTAGATATTTTGAAAAGAATTTTAGGTTTAGATTTTGTGGTGGACGATGGAGATATGATATAAGAACAATTTCAAAAGTTGCACTGGCAAAAGATATGAAAACATACAAGTGGGAGAAATATGAAGAAAAGTTTGTGTTTTGATATGTTTCATTCTTTTTGCTTGCTTTAGTTTGTCAGTGGAAGTTTCAAGTAGTAGATTTGGGAGCACAAAGAAGAGGAGTTCGAGAGATATGAGATTTGTTTTGACAATACCAAGTCCGAAAAGAAATTTCTCAAAGTTAAACATCTGGATAAATTATTTGTTTTCTAGTTTATTCAGTGTGGAATGATTTTGAATGTGATTTAAAAATAGCTTAAGTTGATAGCATTGAGTTCATTGTTCATTGATCAAATTTGTCAATTAACATTTACAAGTTGGGTAGACAGACCTACGTTCGTGTCAGAAGAGTCTTGTACCTTACTTCTTTGAAAAAACGAATGAAATCAAAAATCATGTCATGTTTAAAAGAAAATCCATTGTTTTTCTATTTTCAACGGTCACCATTTTGTCGCAAGCCAACAAAAATAACTCAAATTAAGAGTTCCCAAAAATGTTTATGTTATTGATCATATTTGAAAATGTTCAGAATATGAAATCAAAACTGCAGTATCTGATTCGATGGAAACTCCATAAAATACCAAAATCATGTGCTATTGTTACTGTCATTCGAGAAATTTCAAATGGCTATAACTTCCGTGTACATCATTCGATTTTCATCAGACTCACAAAGTATGAGGTCCTTTTGTAAGATAGCTTAAGTTTAAGGGTACGTATACGATTTTATTGGGGAAAATGTGAAATGTGAACTATTATTGACAAAGTTGAGCGAATTTTGACTTCTAAGATATTTGCTGTTGTTTTATTCATAAGCACCTACCACCATAATTTTTTTCAGATTTTTCGGATCACGAGAGGGGGGGGGGCACAAATTGTTCACGTATTTCCCCTCGAAGCGAAAAATATTAGCTACTTTCGATGAAATTTTTTTTCGGAGGTCACTCTCCTTTATATGGAAACCCCCCTTAAAATACCTAATAAAAATTTTTTTTACCTGAAATTTGAAGAGAGTTCAACTTAACATCTACATACAAAATTTGATGTTTCTAGCTTAAGTAGTTTGCGAGAAAAATCGGTGTGATACACGGACAGACGAAAAGGCAGGACTCGATTTTAGTAGGGTTCTGCAAAATTATTTTACAAAATCTTAATAAAAGTATAAATCGTATCAATTCCTCCACAAGGTTATCTAGGATATGACAGTTTATTGCCATCATTATTTTTTTTTTAAATACCTCCATTCCCTACCAATCTTTCCATCACTCTTTCTTCGTCGCACAACGCTCGTGCAATCTGCATACAGATTTCGTCGCTTCGTCAAGTGTACCGCCCAGGCAATGCTCAATGCATTGGTATAAGGGGGTACACAAATTAATGCGAATTAATCCTTTCATGAATATCTAGTCCGGTTCATGATCAGCTCAGAGATTTGAAAAATCATATAATACGATGTATTAAAAAAACTTCGAGTAACTGTCTCTTCAACTATCTCGCCGATAGGGTCAAAACTGCCTTAAGGTACTGAGCTGGAAAATATCTTCAGGTCCACGCTACAAACAGTGTTCGCTAAATGATCCCGAAGTCTTTTCTTAAATACCAAAAGTGATTTTGCCTTCATCAGCATTTCTGGAAGATTGTTATACAGGGTAGTGCATAATAATCACTTTAACACAAATGGCATCGTACGTGAACCATTTTGATATTTGCGAACCACACAGCTACAGTACAATAGCTGGATCTTTGCTGCGGGTGTCTAGTTTACGAATATTTACTATGATTCCCGTACGACGCCGTGTATATTTTGCCCTAGGTGTTTAATTTTGCGCCACCCTGTGTATACGCAGAGCATCATTCGTGGCATTGTTCTTTAAACGATCCGTTCTGGCAGAAGGTGTTACGAATTGATCTGCATTTCTTACATTATGGGTTGATTTTCTATACTTTAATTAATGGTGTTTGGTTTGATCCTATAGTTGTTAAAAATTTGTAGATAAATTTAGCTTCCTCCATTATTATGATTTGACTAAAGGCTAATGATTTTGCTGATTGGTAAAAAATCTAGTTTAAGTGAGCATCGGAAGACTTAGAATATTTTTATTGTATATGCTTTGGTCAGCCGCTTGGGTATAATACAGGGTTTCCCAAAAAGAGGTGTTCCTTTGATATTAACAGCAAAATGCCGTTTTTTAATGTAAATGATCGGATGTTTATTTCATTATGAAGAAGAAGGTATGCCGTTGATAGTAAAAATAATATCAGGCAAATGACCACTACAACCACGCTTACAGGACCATACCCTTTTCATGAAATTTTCCATAACCAAATCGCAAAGTGGCTGCCCTATGTCCTCGAAAGCCTCACCAATTCCATCTTTGAGGTCTTGAATCGACGCTAGGCTGTTGGCGTAGACCTTCTCTTTCACGTGGACCCAAAGGAAGAAGTCGCAAGGTGTTAAATCACAAGATTTCGGTGGCCAATTGTGATCACATCTTCGAGAGATAAGACGGCCCGGAAACTTTTCCCGTAAAAGATCAATGGTTTCGTAGGTTGTGTGGCACAAAGTAAACGTTGTCCAGATCAATCCCATCCAACTCCGGCCATAAAAGAACGTTATTCATCTCTCAATAGCGCAATCAATTCACCGTAACTGTTGCTCCAGCCTCATTTTCGAAAAAGTAAGATCCAATGACTCCGCTGGACCAAAAATCGCACTAAACAGTCGCAGGTTGAAGATAGAGAGGTTTTCAACAATAATTCTTGTTGAAAATAGAAAAAGACATTTTCCTTTTAATTTTGTGTATTTTATTTTTTATTTTTCTTTTCGAAATCGATTTTCGACAATAATCGTTCGGTTTTCTTCAGCGACTAATTTGTTTTCACTCACATTTCTGCTTATATACTAGCTATTTATAAGAAAATTTACTTCAGATCATTGAAAGGTAATTAGGGAAATTTGTTTAAGCTGATAAAAGGTAGGAAAGGTTATTTACAAAATGGGTAGTTATAAAAATATTGTTTTTACAAAATTAAGAAAAGATATTATTATTTAATTAATTTAAATAGCCATGAGCTGCAGTTTTCGTCATTCTGATTCATCATTTTTTTCCTTTCCCAGGTAACTGCCAGGTTTTCCATCACATCCAATTCATGTATGTCTCTAACTTTCTTGATGACTACAGTGTCCTCTATTGTTATCTCGTGTCCCTTCGTGATAATATGTTCCGCTACCGCCGAATTCAAAGTTCTTTCTTTCTTTCTTGCTGCTGCTGCTTCGCCTAGATGCTCCTTGATTCGCGTGCCGATGAGTCTCCTCGTTTGACCTATGAACACTTCTTCACAAGTGGGACATTCGATGCGATAGGTGCAAGATTTTTCGTGTGGTTCGTGCTTGTCTCTCGTTGATCCAAGAACGTTTTTGAGTTGGTTCTTGCTACTTGATTCGATTAACCGTACAGAATTGAGCTAATTTATTCGCCTCTTGATCCGTTTGCTGATGCCTTCGTGATGAGTTAAAGCCTTCCTGTACGTTCTTTCGGTATTCGCATTTGATTATGTTGATCGCCTCTGTCGCTGTCCATTTATCTGGATCTTCTGTGCCATTCTCCTAATTGTCGAGCCCTTGAAACCGTTTAGTTTAGCTGTCTCAACAATGAACCTCATCTCCTTTTCATTAGCTTCCTTGCTTAGCCACAAATCGAGCATCCTGTGGATTATGGCTCTGTACGAAGAAACCTTGATTTGCTGCGAATGATTTGATGTATTTGGAATCGTTCTCTGTGAGTGAGTTGCTTTCCGGTATACGTCGAAAGTTATATTTGTTTGAGTCCTCCTTACTACTATATCTAGGAACGATAGTTTACCGTCTTTCTTTTCCTCCATCGTGAATACTATGTTCTTGTGTGCTCCATTCAGGTCGGCAAGCACCTTCTCCACGTCACTCCTTTTCACATACGCAAACACATCGTCCACATATCGGACCCAATGTTTTGGTAACTGGCCTATCTCCTTCAGTTCGTCTTCTAGTTTTGCCATAAATATCTCGCCAAAGAATGGTGAAAGTTGATTTCCCATCGCTGCTCCGCCTTTCGTCTTATAAAATTTCCCCCGAAAGGTGAAATAATTTTTGGTCATGCAAAGTCTCGCAAGTTGCATATACTGCCTAGTTTTTATTTTCCAAGATAATGAGTTTTCTTGGTGAGAAAGCCATACTTCTCTGTATCCCACTGCCATCATCACGGGAATAGAGCTTTAACGTCGAAAGACACCTTCATTTTGTCATGCGCTGGTGGGCTAAACTTTAGGGTTTTCTCGGAGAATTCTTTGCTGTTTTTTACAGATCTATCATTCATTTGGGTCATTCCCTTAAATTCATTCACCAACCATCTTGCCAGTTTTTGGGTCGGTGCATTCACGGCCGAAATAATTTCACGCATTTCGTTCCCCTCTTTCTGTATTTTTGACAAACACTTTATCCTAGGCAAAGTAGGGTTGCTCACTCTAACCTTCGTCAATTCACCAATTAATGACTCACAACTTTTAATTGTCCTTTCGAATCTTTTCATGGATTCCTCTAACGGGCTCCGGTGTAGCTCGAAGAAATTACCGCTGGCTAGCTTTTGTATGACCGCCTCATCATACTTGCTTTTATCCATCACTACCACTGTATTTCCTTTATCTGCCTTGACAAAGTGAACAGGTTTCTTCTTCAGTTCAACAACTATGCTCGCCTCTTCACTGCTTACTTCCTTTTTCGCTCTCTTTATCGCCTCGGCTATATAATTGCTTGTCATCGTTTTCTGCGCTTCCAGTAGTCTACTCATTGCTGCTTCCGTTTCTACGATGATCTCCTCTATAGGCATTTTTGATGGTTTTATAGCGTAATTTAATCCCATGTTGAGTAATCGCATTTCCTTTTCATTAAAAACTATACTCGATTTGTTGACGACCAGTCCGGGGATTTCTTGAACTTCTACGAATTGTTTCACTGATTTGGCCGCTTCTTCCGATCGATTCAACTTTTTCCGGTGTATTTCCCTTTTATTTCTCACATTGGTATGCTAAGTCCGCTTTTTCCAGTAAGTCCTCCATATAACATTTACCACAGTGTTGAGATTCTCGCGTAAGCTCCAGATGCTTCTCGTAAGTCTTGAGAGTTATATCGTGTGTTTGCCAAAAATACACAAAGAGGGGAACGAAATGCGTGAGATTATGTTAGCCGTGAATGCACCGACCCAAAAACGGGCAAGATGGTTGGTGAATGAATTTAAGGTAATGACCCAAATGAATGACAGATATGTAAAAAACAGCAAAGAATTCTCCGAGAAAATCCTAAAGTTTGGCCCACCAGCGCATGATAAAATTATGGTGTCTTTCGACGTTAAAGCTCTATTCCCGAGAATTCCGGTGATGGTGACAGTGGGATACATAGAAGAATGGCTTCCTCACCAAGAAAACTCATTATCTTGGAAAATAAAAACTAGGCAGTATATCCAACTTACGAGACTTTGCATGACCGAAAATTATTTCACCTTTTGGGGGAAATTTTATAAGACGAAAGGCGGAGCGGCGATGGGAAATCAACATTCACCATTCTTCGGCGAGATATTTACGACGAAACTAGAAGACGGACTGCAGGAGATAGGCTAGTTACCAAAACATTGGGTCCGATATGTGGACGCTGTGTTTGCGTATGTGAAAAGGAGTGACGTGGAGAAGGTGCTTGCCGACCTGAATGGAGCCCATAAGAACATAGTATTCACGATGGAGGAAGAGAAAGATGGTAAACTATCGTTCCTAGGTATAGTAGTAAGGAGCACCCAAACAAATAAAACTTTCGATGAATACGGGAAAGCAACTCACACACAGAGAACGACTTCAAATACATCAAATCATTCGCAGCAAATCAAGGTTTCTCCGTACAGAGCCATAATCCACAGGATGCTCGATTTGTTGCTAAGCAAGGAAGCTAAGAAAAAAGAGATGAGGTTCATTTTTGAGACAGCTAGACTAAGCAGCTTCAAGGGCTCAACGATTAGGAGAATGGCACAGAAGATCCAGATAAATAGACAGCGACAGGGGCGATCAACATTATCAAATGCGAATACCGAAAGAACGTACAGGAAGGCTTTAACTCATCACGAAGGCATCAGCAAGCGGATCAAGAGGCGAATAAATCAGCTCCATTCTGTACGGTGAATCGAATCAAGCAGCAAGAACCAGCTCAAAAACGTTCTCGGATCAACGAAAGACAAGTGCGAACCACACGAAAAATCTTGTATCTATCGCATCGAAGAAGTGTACATAGGTCAACGAGGAGACTCATCGACACGGGAATCAAGCAGCATCTTGGCGAAGCAGCACCAGCAAGGAAGAAAGAAAGAACTTCGAATTTCAAGTCGGCAGTAGCGGAACATATTATCACGAAGGGACACGAGATAACAATGGAGAGAGACATACGTGAATTGGATGTGATGGAAAACCTGGCAATTACCTAGGAAAGGAAATAGTTGATGAATCAGGATGTCGGAAACTGCAGATCATGGCTTTTTAAATTAATTAAATAATCATATCTTTTCTGAATCTTGTAAAAACAATATTTTTATAACTACCCATTTTGTAAATTACCTTTCCTACCTTTTATTAGCTTAAACAAATTTCCCTGATTACCTTTCAATGATCTAAAGTAAATTTCTTTAAACATAGCTAGTATATAAGCAGAAATGTGAGTGAAAATAAATGAATCGCTGAAGAAAACCAAACGATAATGGTCGAAAATCGATTTCGAAAATAAAAATAAAATACACAAAATTAAAAGAAAGCTGTTTTTGTCTATTATTAGTTGGGGTATTTTGTGAGGGAAAATTGAACTTGATTACAAATAATTTTTGTGTTTTCCTAGCCCCAGCTACGACAATTTTGCTTATTGACGAAGCCACGGAGGTGAAAATGGGATCATTTTCATGCATTACAAGCACCCACTCAGCAAAGGCACGACGTTGTTAATGATCGACCGGTTTGAGTTCTTGTATTAACTGAACTTTATAAGCCTTAAGACCCAAATCTTTATGCAAAACACGGTGTAATGACGTTTGTGGAATGCATTATTCCAAAGAACGACGAGGAATAGACAAGCCTGGGTTTTCTTCAACACTTTCGGCTACAGCAGCAATATTGTTCTTGAGTGACGTGCATGGGTTTTATTCTCTACATCCTAAAGTTGTCCCAACAGCTTGAATTTTTCCACCAATTTCTATATTGCGGTCCGACAAGGTCCTTCACGACGACCAAAAATTGTTCGAGTTTTGCGAACCGTCTCTACCAAATTTTCACGATTTTTAAAGTGCATTTTAATAATTTCAATGCATTGTTGAATGTGCATCGTTCCATTTTTATAAATGACGTAAGTTTTACTTGTTAAATGTCAGAAAATGGCAGCTTCACAAGTGACATCTACCGAAATAGCGGGCTATTCAAAATAACACCTCTTATTAGAAACCCCTTTATTAAGTTGTTGCTTTGCCAATTGACTCCGAATAACTACTTCGTAATGTGATATCGTCAGCACAAATGCATTTAGAATAAGTTTTTTGATATGCATTGAAAGATCCTCATATCTTCTTAACAAGCATATTAGTGGGGCTAATTGGCTCCTTAAGTTATTTATATTTGGCAACCAGGTCGAACGATGATCTATGATAAAACCAAGACATTTCATTACTAACACTCTTTGCAATTTTTTTCCGTAGGTCGACTTCTTTGTATTTTTTGTTCTTTTGCTTAAGAACAATATATTTTGTTTTTGCAACATTCAATGCTAGTTTGTTTATGATTGACCACAGATAGGATTTTCCTAGATACTCGTTGATAGTGTTCGCAATGACAGTTTTGCCTCGTCCCGAATAAAGTAGAACTGTGTTGTCAGCATATAATGTATAATATTCCGTTAGTTCACATGCATTTAGATCATTTGTGTAAAGGAGGAATAAAGTTGGACCAAGTATTGAGCCTTGCGGAACTCTTGTTTTTGTAGGTGTTTGGCCTCTCAAGTTCTCTGCGAATTTTCCTCCAAATAACATTTAAATAATTGGTTCAGACTACATTGAATACCATACGATTCAAATTTACAAAGTAATAGGCCGTGATCAACAGTTTCAAATGCTTTTTTTCGAATCCACAAAATTATGACTAAATAATCACCTCTGTCAAGCCCTACATTAATCAAACGAGTGACGAAAAGTAGCGCATCTAAAGTACCCTTGTTGTTTTGAAACCCAAACTGCTGTTGGTTTAAGATAGCGTTTTTAATTAAAAATGAAGTTAAACCATAATTTAGCTTCCTTTTTTTTCATTGAAACCCGTCGGGCCTTGCTTTGTTGTGTGAGCAGACGCGTTTTGATACTTCGAGTCATCTTCAGTGTCTAGTATTAGTATTTTTCCAAATATCTTACTCAATCCTGTCGGAAGCACAACCGGGCGATAGTTATTTGGTTTAAAATGATCACCAGCCTTAAATATTGGAACATATGAGCATTCCTTATTTGTACGTTTATAAAATTTGCCATAAGCTCGGCTATGTCCTCCATGATCATACTCATCTCATTAATCCCGATTTTGTTGATACCAGGTGCTGTTTTATTTCAACTCATTGATTATATTAGGACCTCTATTTGATTTGTTTGTGAATGGAGAAGATGGATTTTATTGATATATATGTAAAATTTAAATTGCTTTTTGAACTATCACTGATTTCTTTGGTGATTCTTCCACTAATTGTTGAAAAAAATGATATAAATGAATTTGCTGCGTCACCTGGGTACGATATATTACTGGGCCCATCAAGATTTAGTTGAAAGTTTGGCGATATAGCCCAGAGTGAACAGTTATCCTTTACCTCAAATATTCTTCTTCTTCTTCGTGGCACTACAGCTCCTCTCGGGCCTTCGCTTCCCACATATACCACGTCCAACTGTCTTGATCCATTGACCATCTCCTCTAAATTCGTCATCCAAACAGCGATGAACTGTCTTCGTCGACTGAGTCAGACCAACGTTTTCTCGGTTTCTCCACTGGTATCCAGTCTTCAATTCTCCCAACAAATACCTTTTTGGGTATCCGTTGTTCGTCCATACGATTCATGTGGCCAGCCCATTGAAGTTTCCACAGTTTTACAATCGTTGAGACCTCGGGCTCACCAAAAATGTCATACAGCTCATAGTTGTATCGAATTCACCATTGGACCCCGAGTATCTTCGCTCCAATTATTCACCTCAGGACCAGTCGCTCATAGGCGTTCAATGTATTTGCGGATGCTTGGAATGAGGTTCATGCTTTGCACTTATAACGTAACGTAGGTCTTGTCACGGGTTTGTATACTAAGAGATTTGTTTTCCTGAGAATGCAGCTCGTTTTCAAGATCGTCAAAGCTGAATAAAATATTTCATTTACGAGCAGTATTCTTCGATGTATTTCATCTCTTTCATTACTGGTTCTCGTTATTTGGCGCCTGAATACACAAATTCGCTCACATTTTCTATATTGTCTTCGCCAAGTGTGATTTTTTATGTGCTTGAGGTATTTTTTCTCGACTGTGGCATGAGCTTTACTTTATTGTCATAGACTTGTAGCCCTACTAGTTTTCTTCGCTGTCAAGTGGCAGGAAGATTTCTTTGGTAGTTGGAAATGACCGTTACAAAATGTTGATGTCACCCGCATAAGCTACCACTTGGCTCGACTTGCATAGTAATGTACCTCGTGCATCGACGGGTTGCTTCTTTATGACGTAACATACTCCAGAGCCAAATTGAATAGCAATGGGGCCAGCCCATCTCCTTGCTTTAGTCCTATATTTGTGTCAAAGGCATCGGTGAGTAAGTTTTTGATGCGGACTTGAGAGATCGTAGACGTCATTGTCATTTTGGTGAGATGGATTAATTTGACTGGAATGCCAAAGCAAAGCATTATTTGGTACAGTGTTTTGCGATCAATACTCTCATATGCTTGATTAAACTCAATGAAAATATGCTATACGTCCATGTTCTACTACCAGCATTTTTCAAGTACCTGATGAACGGTAAACAATAGGTCTATCACTGATCTACTTGCTAAAGACCACTTTGATACTCCCAAATAATACTGTTAGTGTATGATCCGATTTTATTTTCTGAGATCTTTGAAGATATTTTGCACGCCGTATTTCTGAGATCTTTGAACATTTTTTGTGCACCATACAAAGTAGTGATATGCCTCGATATTTTTAGCACTGTAACTCGTCTCCTTTTTTTTGGATAGGAAATATCATTGATTGGCTCCACTCTTTCAGCATATGTTTTAGTTGCCAAATGTACTGGATGACTTTGTGAATAGTTTTGTGAAAACTGACACCATATTTGATGAATTTTATTGGAATCTGATCGATGCCTGGCATTTTGTTATACTTATGGGCTTTGATGATGAATAATTTTCATCCAGAGTCTGTGGGGCAAATGGAAGTTCTCCGCAGACATCTACACACTCCAATGTTCTGAAACTTAAGGAGGTTCTTGAAATATGGTGGCCATCTTTCGTTAATCTTGGTTTCTTCAGCGATTACATTGGTGATGTCTTTACTACGGAACGTGGTTTTGGGCTGATAACCACGCTTCTGGCTTTTTACTTCTTTGAATGCTTGTCTTGTGTTGTTGCTTGCTAGGCTTTCATCTTTACTTCTCAACTGGTCATCATAGCATTTGCTTCTTAATTCTTATTATCTTATACGCTACTGTTCTAAAATTTTCATAATGTTCTCCCTTCTTCCTGGTTTTGCTGCCTACGTATTCTTTCTACGCCTGATTCTTTTTGTCTAACGCGTTCTGGCACTCATTATCGAACCAATAATTTCTCTTGCACCGGGCTTGATGTCCGATTGTGTGTCCTGTCATGTTCTTAATAGCCGCTTACACTTCCATTTAGAGCTCGTTGCTTGTCTTTATTGATGCGTCTGATATTATGAGAGCTAGCTGGTTGTCGAGGGTCTGCTTGAAATTTTTGGCTACAGATGCCGTTTGAAGCCTTTCGATGTCAAATTTTTGCAGCGAACTGGCCTTCGCTGAATACACCTTTAACATACGACATGAATTGGTTAATTTGATCAAGTAATGGTTTGAGTTACAAGTGGCTCGTCGGTATGTACGGACGTCAAGTATGCTCGAGGCTCAACATTGTTGGATCAGAACATGGTTGAGCTGGTTTTGTGTGTTGCCATCCGGTGATACCCACGTCATTTTATAAACACGTCGATAATGGAAGCAACTCGCTCATATGATACGATTTCTGCTACATGCAAAGTCAATCAGGTTTTGTCCGTTGTCATTTATTTGATCGTAGAGGGTATATGCTTCAGTAGTTCTCCGATGATATAGCTCATTTGCCAACCTTAGCATTGAAATTATCTAGAATTATTTTTTTGTAGTTTTTAGGCAATGAGCCGATTAGTCTTTCCGGCAGATTGTAGAACATATTGGTCGGGGCGTGAACATTTATTAGCTAGATTTTGAAGAATTTCGCTTTTGTACGGATCGGAGACAACCGTTCATTGAATGTCTCAAAATCAGTAAAGTGCAGTTTGACCTCCCTATCCACCATAAAGGCCACTCCAAATTCTCGTTTTCCAGTAAGCTTTGAATGTCTTGAATATCATTTCCAGTCCAGTTCATTTCCCGGATTACCAGTATTTTTTATTTATATTGACTGGTCTGTTGTAAAAGGTCCTTTACCGCGCCAGGGT
Organism: Odontomyia ornata; assembly: GCA_963969285.1. Classification (NCBI taxonomy): domain Eukaryota; kingdom Metazoa; phylum Arthropoda; class Insecta; order Diptera; family Stratiomyidae; genus Odontomyia; species Odontomyia ornata. The sequence continues at coordinate 271,300,155 of OZ017741.1, read as the reverse complement.
AATTGAGTGATCTGACATTCCAGGATCCAAAGCCATAGTCTTTTTTTCGTTTGCGGGGTCATTACCATTAGTCTAATCCATTCTCAATTCGTTCTGCAGGTCTCAAAACATTGTAGGGGTTTTCAGGGACGGGGAGTTAGCCCGTCACTCAACCTTCGTTCGAGTGGCATGGTTACTACTTCGATTCCGTTATCAGGCGCAAAAGACTCGCCTTCACCCTCTTACGTCATCACAAGGGAAGTTTAAGTAGGACTAAGTAGCAGGGCTGTAGATATATTTACGGTTGTTAGCATTTTAGGGCATTTACTGTCCCATTATTGGGGAATCATTAACCCCAATGTACGACCTCAGAATACTTACTGGAGTTTAGGATGAGAAGTCTCTCTTCATTTCTTAAACAGGTTTGGGACTATCTACGACGGAATTACCTCATATATTATTTTTCATATTTCATGGTCGTTATCAGCCACTATTTCCATTCTTCTTGAGGAATATGCAAATTAACGCTCTTCACATGTTGTTTCGATTATTTTTCGCTTATATGTATCCATAATTGAGGGCTTGGTTTCTTTTGTTCTTCATGTAGTCCAATTATGCCTTCCTTTTTAAGATTTTGTATTAGAATACAAAACACTATTGAAATGATGACCTTGTCCGTCCATCCGTCTGTATATCACAGTAGTTTTTCCCCGAAACTATAACCGTTACGCCCGTCAAGCTTTGTGAAAAGGTCAGAAGTGATGACTTCTTGAAAGTTTTGGGGTGAAATTTTTTTTCAGAGAATTGTAATGGGGGCCTCTCCATATAGGGAGGTGACACTTCAAAATTGTTTTCCACCATAAGTAGTCAATCTTTCCAAAACAGGTCTTAAAATTACGAGATCATAACCAAAAATGGGAAGGGGAAATGTATGAAATTTTTGAGTATCCCCGTATGAAATTTTCGCGTACCGTAATCTACGCTGAAAGATTCACAAAGATTGAATGGTAACATATTTAACGGAGGTTATAGCGGATTGAATTTTCTTGTATTATTATGCAACAATTACAGGCCTATTGAAAAGTCCCGGTGTGATACACAGATGGCGGTGGTAGTATTAAATTCATATGATTTTTAGTTAGTACCAATCTTCAAACGATACGTGTCAAAATTCGACAGCAGTCTGACCACAAGTTTGTGAGATATTGCGTTGTAAGTGTAGCTCCTTTTGTTATTTGAAAACAGATGGAAAAAAAAGAAATTCGTGTACTGATAAAATATTGCTTTTTAAAGAGAAAAAATACAGTTCAAGCAAAATCTTGGCTTGATAAAGAGTTTCCGGGTCTGCACCAGTAAAATCAACCATTATTGATTGGTATGCTAAGTTTAAACGTGGTGAAATGAGCACCGAAGACGGCGAACGCAGTGGACGCCCAAAAGAGGCTGTCACCGACGAAAACATCAAAAAAGTTCACAAAATAATTTTGAATGACCGTAAAGTGAAGTTGATCAAGAAAGCAAACATTGTGAAGATATCATCTGAACGTGTACCTCATCTCATTCACGAATGTTTGTACATGAGGAAGCTGTGTGCAAAATGGGTGCCGCGCGAGCTTACAATCGATCAAAAGCAACAACGTGTTAATGATTCTGACCAGTTTTTGAGCGCAATGACCTGAATTTTTGCATCGATATGTGACAATGGATGAAACATGGCTCCATCATTTCACTCCGGAGTCTAATCGACAGTCAGTTGAGTGGACTGCACACGATGAACCGAATCCAAAGTGAGGAAAAACACAACAGTCAGCTGGCAAGGTTATGGCATCAGTATTCTGGGATGCGCAAGGTATAATATTCATTGATTACCTCCAGAAGGGCCAGACTATCAACAGCGATTATGATATAGCGTTATTGGATCGTTTAGAGGATGAAATTGTTAAACAAGTTGGGTAAACAGACCTACGCTCATGTCAGAAGGGTTTTGTATTCAATTTAGAAAATGCAGTCACCAGATCGAATCAAATCAAGAAACATGTCAAAGACGATTTTATTGGAGAAAATATGAAATACGAAGATCATACTATCATTAACAAAGTTGAACGGATTTCGACTTCTGAGGTTTTTGGTATTGTTATACTCATAAATATCTCCCTTGATAATTATTTCAGATGGATGATGACGGAGGAAACACATTTTTCATGTATTTCCCCCCTGTGCCCCCACTGAAGCTAAAACTGACAGATTAACAACTGTTTTGAAAAGCTCCCATGAAAACTTTCATTTCATACTCATATCGGCTACGTTTGAAACATTTTTTTTCAGGGGCCACTTTCCTGTACTGTTATCAACGATTAATGGCCAATTTTTTCGAATCCTAGAATGGTTACAAAACCCTTTTGCTAGGAGCTCTCTCCCACCTCCTTGACTTGTTTCACTTATGAGCATAAATTGTAGGTACTCATCTTCAGTCATTCATTAAATTGAATCAAGTGTTCAAAGCATGCACCTTAAACGTTGAAGTTGGGAAAAACTAACTCAAAATTATTCAACCTTCGCATTTAAAACAGCCACCATTTTGTTTTATGATTACTGATACCTCTAGCTGAACCGATTCTCAAAGATATACATGGCACCTATCATTCCTGAAATTTTCATGCAAATCCTAGCAAAACTGTAGTGTCTGAGTCGGTAAAAAGCGCATGTTGTTCCATAGCCTTATGTTGCCATAGTAATAAATGCAGCGAATATTGTTCCATAGTAATACAGGAAAATTCAAACCGCTATAACTTCGCTAAATATGATTCAATCTTTATGAAACTTTCAGAATAGATCAATCTTATAAATAGACATCTACGTACTGAATTTCATTGAATTTAAGGGTACCGTTAAGATTTTATTCAAGAAAATATAAAATCGATAAATCATACTATTACTAACAATGTTGAATGAATTGCGACTTCTCACGTATTTGTTGTTGTTGTACGCACCAAGGCCTACATCCTTGATTTTTTTCAGATTTTTCGGATCACAGGTGTCCAATCGCGAGGGGGGGGACACAAATTTTTCGTGTATTTCCCCTCCCTGTGCGCCCCTCGAAGCAAATTTTGCCAAACTAAGACCTGTTTTGAAAAGTTCTCATCAAGACCTTTCATTTGATACCCATATCGGCTACCTTCAATGAAATTTTTTTTTCGGGGGGTCACTCCCCTATACGGGGAGACCCCCCTTAAATACCTTATAAAATTTTTTTGTAGTTGAACTTTGAAGAGATCACCACTTTACACCTACACACAAAATTTGATGATTCTAGCTTAAGTAGTTTCCGAGAAAAACTGCTGTGACACACGGACGGACGGACGGACGGACGGACGGACGGACGGACGGACGGACAGACGGACAGACGGACAGACTGGTCGCAAAACTAGTAGGGTTTTGTAAAATTATTTTACAAAACCCTAAAAAAATTACTTACATAAATTGATGTTTACTTAGAAAAGATCTGAAATCTAAATTAGAATAATTCGTTGCAAGTGAATATAAATATTTTTAAACGTTAAATTTTTCTGTCAAGTAAAACGTACTTAAATTATTACCATGTCATTAAAGCAAAAAAAAGTCAAAAATTTCGAAAAATTATTTCAACCTCTTCCAGCAATGCTTACTTCAACTGTGCCCTTAAATGCCCTAACTTTGGCTTAGAAATTTTATCGGAAAGTAATTAATCGTTCAATTGTTTAACTGGAAAACGTTTAATCGGAAATCGATTAATTTGATGCAGATTGAAAACGTTTGGTCGCTAATCAGCAAAATGTTCGGAGACCGAGCTCTTTTATGTATAGATTACATTAATAAATGCTTTGATAAATTAATTCTCCATTATTACTAAGGGGATCACCTATTGGGAAAACCCACCGAGCTATTTTACCACAAGAGGGTAAGGAAAAGAGAAGTAAAGCATTTTGAATATTTTGGAAAGTAAACCACTTCTGGATTTTTGAGTGGAACGATTGAAATTCGTTTCATAATATGGAACACGATATTTTTGCGGCGTAAATATGCCAGCCTGAGGTAGTTTTCTGTGCAAGTATTCAGGGAGTCTACTTATAAAGTTAAATACCATGGACAAAAATGATTGGTCTAAACATAGGTGCTATTTAGCATATATGCTCTGACGCGGTCTCATACTGCTCGCATCCGGTGACTTTCATAATTTTCACAAGTTTTCAGAAAGCGTAACAGCTTTCTGTCCCGGAATTTTTGTTCGGAGCAACGGAGCAGTAATTGAAAAACGGAATGGCCATATCAGCTATTAGTACAGTCAATCTGTCGAAAAAATGATAGTTCAAATGGATTAAATTCCAATAGTGGAAAATTATGTTTTATTCGTTGAAGAATGGTGTACTTAAGCTACCTTCGCGATGGGCACGTGCAACTTTGACGCGTCTTTTTGAAAACTCAAAAAAGTGCCAAAAAAATTTTGGAATGCATTTTCTCGAAATGTAGAGGGCGTTGCAATCTACAATTAATGTCATTGAAGCAATGCTGTACTGCAAAAAATGTGCACGGTAGGTGGCACTGAAGTTTCCAAAAAAGGGTTCTTCTGTGTTTTTTGCGTCGTCGGGTGAAAAAAGAGTTATTTCGAGGAAATTGATATTAGAGCTGGACTCTAATAGGGCTATTACTTCATGTAATGTAACCCTGAAAATAAATAAATTCTATATTTGAAAGAGTTAGCTACTGATATGTAGCCAATAATAATAATTGTTGAAATTCTAAGATAAGTAATATAAAAGATTCATCAAAAAGATCAAAACACAAAGGTTGACTAAAGTCCTAGTGCACCCTACAGAGTGCACTAAGTTTATGTTTGAGGTAAATATTTTATGTTTTCCTCAATATTTTTGCACACATTGAACCAATAACTACTTCAAAACTAATAGAACGCAAAAAAGCAAGAACTTCCGTTTTTCTTGACATGACGACCAAAAATCAAAAGATTGCTCTGATGACACTTCAAAACAGGAATGTGACTGACTTTTGAAGATTATTGTCAATCTTGATAAAAGTCCAATGGCTTGAACAGCTGCGGCTACTAAAGGCTGCATGAGAAGCTTTAAAGTCACAGACAAACGAGTGGAGCTTTTTAAAGCAAACAACAAGAAATGTTTTTACAGAACGGTATCGTTTTTGGTTTAAAACATAGACCCTATATTCGTATAAACAAATCCAACCTTAAAGTTTGTTGCCAACACAAGTTTGGAAATAGACTGTATTATGTAAATAACATTTATACTCACCATTATATGTATATGCGTTCATCAGGTTTTTTTTTGTCAAAATAAGCTGCTACTGCATAAAACTTTTACAAATACGTAACTGTAAAGATTGTCTACAATCTACGACTGCTTGTGAGTCACTGGATTTGTCTGAATGAACCACGGTACCATATGATAAATAAAAGGATGTCAAAAAACAAGAAAAAATATTGATTACTACTTACCCTCTTTTTTTTCCGTGGATCGCCGAGCACTCGGCGAAGGAGAGTAAAATAAAGAGATGGGGTCACTGCAAAATTTAATTGACTTTAAATTCAAACACATAAATTACTGATAAGCGGCCACTTCATCATAATTTTCAATTCGCCTGTGATTTCCCGTTAATTACCGTCTTAATTTATCGTAACTTCATCTAGTAGTTCGCATAAGTTAGTAAATATTTCCGTTTGTTGGAAAATTCAACCCACACAAGTAATTCTCACTAATTGCATAAGATAACCGTTCTTTTTTTTTAAACAAATTTTGGATTGCCCACGAGAAATTTACAATTCCTAACTTCACTTTAGGATCAGAAGGTAATCAACTCTATCACTTGTCACAATTCTCACGATCTAATTCTCGTTTACTTTTTTTGTTGTTTTGGGTTTTTCTTTCCACTTCTCGTATCCACTAATTACAACTTCAAAACTTTTTATTCCCCAAGTTTACAAAAAAAAACTTTCTCCGAAGCCGCCAAAGGATTTCACTCCTTCATAAGCCAAAAACTGACTGCTCCAGTCCCAACAACTTAGTCCCACATTTCACCTCCATTCCAATCCAATCCCGCAATCTTTTTTCATTTTCAATTACCGCCGCCGCATCTGGGTAACGTAATCGAAGTTCATTACACTTCGATTCCACTATCCACACACCTTTTTTTCCGTATCGACAAAACGCAATAATATCCATGGTTTTGCATATATGGCAATTTGCATAATCAAAGAAGCGGTTGATTGGATGCAAAGTGTCACATATACATATACGGAAACTATTGATTTTGCCGATAACCCAAAAAAGTGCTTCTCTGCGCTCGGGGAACTTGAACCCAGGGTTCCAGCAGACCCCCGGCCGAGAACTCGCGACGCAACCAATGGAGCCATGACTTATTAATTTCTCATTCATCAGATTAGCAACTTCAACTCTTTCTTGATGAGCATGAAATGGAAATTTGTTAAAAGGGAAACGTGAATAAATTTTTCTTAGTATTAAAAATATGAAATTTGTAAGTGGGAATAGAATTAGTTAGTATGAAGGAAGGAATGAGGTTTTGTTAGGGCAAAGGTATTGAATGAAGTTTTGTTGGCAGGAATTAATGAATGGAATGTTGTTAGTGGAAAAATTGAAATTATTAGTATATATTGTATTATTTTAGTTGGAAATAAAGGACAAGGGGAGGATTGTGATGATGGGGAAGTAAAAATTATAGGAAAATTGGAAAAATGTGAATGAAATAAATAAATACACCAAGGAAAAGGTAGGAGTGCCCAAAGGAAGGTGGAGATGTTGCGACGGCAAAGTGAAGTTGCGAAAGGGGAAAAATCAGTACGCCGGAATTCGCAACAGTGGCTGCTGGCTAGCTAGCTAGTTCGGAGAGGAGTTTCGGTCGCGGTTCTTATGCGAGCAGACGAAATCCGAAATACAAAAATCCAGTTCACATGCCCGATTTAAAAATGCGTCAAACAACTGCCATCGACTCTAGCTTAGTTGCCGTACTTGATTCCGGAGGAAATGGACGCAAAACAACCGCTGAAACAATACGTGCTCCCAAATATAACCGATGCGGTGCCCGAAATATACTACTCTAAGGCAAAAGCGAAAAAAAACTCCCCTGATAAAAAAAAACGCAATCATAAGCTATGGCACCGCGTACCGACCACATCGCAAAACGGGCCATCCACGGATTTTACGAACCCCACCCTCTTAGCAAAATACTCACCATTCGCCGACATTTTCCAGCTGAAAAAGAACGGTTGCTGGAAAGAAAAGACTTAGTTGGCCTAGCAATTCATATTTTTATCTTTATTCTTTTAAATATTTGCATTTACAATTACAATAAGTATCTAACGTCCGTTTGTGAGCTTCACTTGTGACAAACGTTTAAATTGTATTCATCTATGTTTCAATATCTGCTTTTGTGAATACACTATCTGCTTGTGTAAATACACTTTAATCATTACCAAAAATTTTCTTAAGAAATTTACGTCTAAAATTCAGTCGATGTATTTTTTTTTTTCAATTTGGAAAAGTTATTCGCAGATATTTGGGTATTATTTCTCATGATTATTTGTATTATTTGTTGGATATTAACAGGGCTTGTTTTATTTTGTATTATTATTTGTGCTATTAGTTATTTATAAACGTGGTTTCCATTATTTCTTATTATTTTTCATTTCATGTAATGCACAGTAGTTACTTTTCTTCTATTTAATATTTGGTTTAAAAATATATCATTACATCTAAGCACTTATAGAACGATAGAACAAACAAATTCAATAATCAATGCCATTTGCATATTACTCATTATTCAAATCATTCAAATTGGAACAAATTTGATTTGTTGAAACTGCAAGCTTAGTTGGATCCTAATTGCTAATAAAATTGAGATGAAACTTCATACCAATGATCCTCGAATTGTACGCTGCATAAACTTTATTGATAATAAACATTTATTAACTGTTCTATGAAATATAACGCTAAATTTGAAACTATCAAATTATCAACTTATATAGCCCATGGTATATTGCTTTAGACGTTATGTTTTGAATATGTGTAATACTCTTTATTTTTATCAATAGAACTTTGATTAATTTGTATGGTATTTTGCAAATAATATTTAGAAAGGGAGGAACATTAAAAGTTACGATAATAATACATGATGACGTTGTTATGAAACTGATCACATTTATTTATGCTAGATTTAAAAAAAAATCCTGCGCCTTTTTAGGTTTCAATTAATTCTCAACTTCGATTAATGGTAACCCTGAAAACTTCAATGGGTGGAATTTCTTTATATGTAAATAACTCTTATTGTACCTAAATTTAAAAATATTGTTCTCTTTGCTAAAAAAAATTAAAATACTTTCTAACATGTTTCCTATAAATATTTCACTCAGTTCTTGTTAACATTTTTCTTTGCAAATCACATAATTTTCCTAATTTCAATTTTAGATTATCTAAGCTTCCTTTAGGAAAGAAATATATATACGTTCATTCGACTAATCACGCACTTTATGTTTTATTCTTCAAAGGCATCCATGCAATACAACGGATCTCTTTGGGTAATACTCGATTCAGAATACCGCAATAGGTTAAAATTCTTTGCAATATTTTCTGGCTCAAATTGTTCTTACTCTGGAAATTTACATCGTTTGTCGATTGACGTAACTTGGCTAAATACACTAACACGCTTATCAGTGCGTCCCTTTGAGGAACAAGATAAAACCGGAGTGGACATCCATATGAACACATTGTCGCAACCATAGTATACTCAAATAGTAACCACACTCCATCAACCCTCCGGAAAAATCCGAACACAAGCCGAACAGCAAGCCATAAATCTTCGGTAGCAGGTAGATGGTAAACGCTGATGCGAGGAATGGCACGAATATAAACACATGCTTCGATGAGAGATTTCAGGGCTACCAGAGCTAAAAAATCAATAACATTGCAGAAAGACAAATTCGTTCCATGCAATCTTTTAGTTTTTTATTAGGATCTGGCAGCACTCCTATGTTCTGAAATGCGTAAAAGAACACGTGCGTAGGAAATTTTATCTGCATTTTGCTTTGTTTCTTGAGCGCGCCAAAAATGGATCAGCTGTAATGCCCCGGATCAGCTGTAATGCCCCTGGGAAAATTCAAAAAGTGTGCAACACAGGGTAAATGAAAGGTGTGGCTACTATTTGAGTATACTATGGTCGCAACTACCCCTGCGACCGCCTACCTAGCTACGTGTCTTTTTGCACCTACCCCAGCGGTGATTCTAAAGCTAGTTAAGGGGAACCCAATGGGTTGTCATAAGAAAGTAAACAAACGCTTATGCACTCGTAAATATGATTTTATTGCAAATAACACTTCACAGAACAAGAAAATAGCATTGAATACAAATAAAGCATTATGGCTACTACGGATAGAAAACACTTTCGCATCGATAACCCATCGTTTTCTAGCAATAACGCACATTACACTTTTAATTGAGTTTCTCGCTCCGATTTACAATGTCACTCCTTAAAACGTTGTTATCCCTAAACCAGGTGTAATATTACTTTCACTACAGTCAATATGTACCTTCGGACACGTTCTCGAACCGAAAAAACGACTAAATTCCGAATCGTATCTCACGCGCTAGGTAAATTTCGCGTCCATGTTTAGTCGTCAAATTGACAATCTGGCTCTCGAGAGGAGAAATTGTGGAAATTATTGGAAATGAAATGACAATCATGCTCAGAAGGTGGTCGTATCATTTTCTATGGAGCTTATATGAGCATAGCCTCTCCATTTGTTCTGTTCCTCAAAGGTGCGTCCGCATCGGTTATAATTTGAAGTGTCACGCGATTCAATGAAGCAAGTTTTTTGGTTTTTTGTAGTCCACTGAAAAGGTGATGCTCGCTTGTTTCAATAGAATCTTCTTGACTAGTAAATCCTTGTCATCCGAACCGAAGTAAAGAGATTTTAGAAGAATGTGTCTTTTATAAGATTTACTAAAGTCAAATTCGCGCTTCTTAGTTTAATCGTACAACCCCTATGTTGAATTCCAATTTTGATTTCTTCTGAATAATATTTTTCAGTTGCACATAATGCGCTTCAAGCTGCATCACTTTTTCTATCAATTCTTCGCGTGAAACCTATCCTACGAGCATCTACCTTGGACCAATCCTCATCGGAACTTTCATTTCTGAGTGATCACTGCTACTTACAGCTGTGCTGCTCAATGCTCGTCTCCAGTTGCTCGTACTTCGTCCATCAGGTATGGTTTGCTGCCGACTAAGATGCGAACTAAATGAAGATGCTGTAGGCCCATCCTGGCGGTGCAATGCAAGCTGCAGCCGCTGCTGGGGAGCTGAGGTTGGTGGGAGTTCCACGCCACTGACGCTGGGTTCGAAAATATTAGACGAGCTGTATTATAAATCTATTATAGAACTTACTTGTAAAGTTAAAAGGGCTTCGCTTGTCGTGGGAAACCGCAGGATCTTCATCTACGGCCAATGGTGTAGGTGGAGGCGCAGTCATCCGTAGTCCGGGATGAAGTCCTGGAAACATCCAATTATGGGGCGGTTGCCACTGCCACTACAAATTTTAGAGCACCACCACGATTTAGGGCAACGTGGAACTCCCGACTGACATGAACCGGACGTCATCTCCATCCCTTTTTAGGTCTTTGAAAAAAATTCTTTACAAAGACCTACTAGTATCGCGACCTGTCCGTCCGTCCGTCCGTCTGTCCGTGCGTCACAGCTAGTTTCCTCAGAAACTATAGAAGCTAGAATGCTCGAACTTTGTGAAAATGTCAGAAGTGATGGTCTCTCAAAAGTTCAAGTCTTACCAAAAATTTAAAAAAATTTAAGGGGGGTCCCCCCTAATAACGAATCAGCCCTTAAAAATGTTTTTTAATCAAAGGTATTCGAGTGGGGTATCAAATGAAAGGTCTTGATTAGAACTTTTAGAATCTGGATTAGCGGGTCCAGGGGAAGGCAAAATGTACCGAAAATTGGTGTCCCCCCCCGTCCCCCCTCGCGATCTGACACCTTCGAGCCGAAAAATCTGAAAATTATTAAGAATGTGGGCCTTTATGAGTACAAGAGCAACAAATACCTCAGAGATCAAAATTCACTCAACTTTGTTAATAATAGTATGATTTGTAGATTTTACATTTTCACCCATACAATCAAAACGGTACCTTTAAACTTTTTAGAATTGTATAGACTAATATAAGATATGAACGTTCACAAAATTTGATTGAGATCGAATGATAATCAAGTGAGTTATAGCCATTTCAATTGTATGGAATTACAACAACAATAACACGTGCTTATGGTTGATACATATTTCAAATTGACCTACGCAAATTTAATTTCTATCAATTTTCATGAAAATGTAAGGAATAGTGTTTAACTTGAATATGTTCGATCGGCTGAGCATTCAGAACAATCATTTAAGCTAGATCAACATGGCGGCTACACTGTACTTATGAAAGAAACTGTGCATCTTTTGCATAAATTTGAACGATTTCATAACCAAGTATTGGATAAATAATTCAAGTTATCGATTCACGCTATAAGAAAACTTGTTTCTAACCCTAGGATGTTTACGAAGACCTTCTGGTAGGAGCACTCTCCTGCTTACTCAACTTGTTCTTTTTAACACTTGTCAAATTGCGGTTCAGTGGCACCGCGTAATTAAAAAGTCGCTCCCGAACCGTCGACGTCAAGAGCGTAGGGTACATGGATCGCTGATCGGCGTCAGTTGCGTAGGGCTAAGTTATGACAGGTGCATGCCTGTTCTGTTTGAAGAAAATATCATCGTGTTTGTGGGATCTGACTTGATCGCAAACGCGTGTTGGGGTTTGCGTACCATGTAACTAGACAATCCCACTCAAGCGACATATTTGATTGGCCAATCGAGTTTTCGGTGGGATAGGCTGATTTCCTTATTCTTTGGAACGTCACTACACCTCGAGTTAGGTTTATTATTCCCCCCACATTAGATAATACAGGATAAAGAAGATTATTTTTAAAACTGGCTAAAGAAGATTATTTTGATTCATAATTTTTGGAGTAAAAAATGGTGCGGATAATGCCTTAAATATTTTCTAAAAGCTTAACACCTTCCCCTAATTTCCAAACCACCCCCGTGGATTTGCCACAGAGTTTACAGTGCTTCTAGAATAGCTGGCCATATTTGAGCATATTTACATAATGCATTTTCTCTATGCAGAACATTTTGCAAAAGCATGGTATGACAAAAAAATCGCAGTTCCCAAATGTAATGCATTTTTTTGTGAATAAAAAAGTATTCACTGAATTTGTTCAATCTCTCAGAAGCTCCTCACAAAGCTTCCCATGATAACAATAATTTCTACCTCAATAAGCTATGCTTACAAAGGTATTTTTGGATCTCACTAAAAATTTTAAAGGGTAAAAAATTATATTTACCTCCATATTTCTCCGTTTCATCCCATACAAACATAATATGCTTTAAACGACTTCACCGTAATCTCCCAGCTCACCTTCGTAAATTCCATCAATAAATTGATACCTCTACACGCGACTGGTAAGTGTAAGACATAACGTTTGCATATGGCAAAACAGTTGCATGAACCTGGAACTTATGATAAATTTTCACATTTCATTGGGTATGAGATAGGGAAACGAATCGCATTCCTCATCGTTGAATTGAAAGTGTATTCATAATATCGATACCGTTGTGAAAAGGAGAACACTTTTGGTAGCGAAAATAGTCGAGGAGTTCTACGAAATGAAAAAGTAGATAATAATAGATTAAAAGTTCTTGTATTTTTGTACAAGTGAAACGTTTTTGATAGTCGAGAAGTTATGAGGTATTAAGTCTTCAGCATGTGCTGAACGCATTACCTTAACATCAGTTAAATAGAGAGGAGAACATTCAAAAAAGATTATCTCCAAATAATTGTTATTCTTCTTCGATACTCCATAAACGTTATCAACCCACACTTGCTTCCTACTTTCCATACATACCCTATAGCTCAAAGCTCTAGTAAAAAAGAGTGTAGAAGACGTAAAACCATGTCACACCTGGCCTTAATTTACAATCCTGCGTAAACATACACATACGAAGACATACACACACGTTCATAAACAACATAAGCTCCAGCAAGATTTTATTGAAACAACTTTCGAGGCTTTCCATCAAGTTGAGCTGTTTTCTTATTTACAAAGTAAAAGTTTGCCTTGTCGTGAATCCTTATGATCCTTTGGTAAAATTTCTTCGCGAATTTAAGACTCATCTCGTAGTTGGTATCGCATGTTGGCTCGTAAGGTGTTGTACAATATCGCACCTTGTAGCAAGTGTTTATAATGAAATTAGAAAATTGAAACTCACTGGAGTTATGAATTATAAGAAACCCCCGCGTAACGGTTCCGGAAAGAGAATGCCAGCATGAAACGTGAAAGGAAAAAAAAGACCTGAATAAGGATGTAATGCCCATTTGAGTGGGGTGCGAATGGGATATTGTGTACTTGCAGTATTTTACTTGGGATGTTTTGCACCGGCTGTGTAATGAGAGATTATTGAAAGTATAAATATCGAAGATTGTGCTTTTAAAAGTGAATCATATTGAAAGGTGGATGGGTTTATAAAGGATTCAAAAGTATCTCGTTAAGATTTCGTTGTTTTTTCCTTCTTCTGAAGTGTAATGTGTTGAAGATTTAATGTTTTTTCTTATGATTTGTCAGAGGATTTGAGTGCTTGAGGAAGCCTTTAAGTTTACGCGTATGCTGCATCCAAATACGAGTATATTAAAATTTTGATCATATTACCAACTTTCTTTGGTTATTACCTTTTAAGAGTTTCGTGAAATATCTTCTATGGGTTTCGAGACTTGTCTGTCCGCCTGTCTGTTTGCCCCTCCTTCACAATAAAGTTTCTTAGAAACTAAAACAGCTACACATGAAAATTTCTGAACAAATTAAAAATGATGACGTCTTCAAAGTTTAGGTATAAAAAAGTTTATAAGGTGTTTAAGTGGAGTTTCTACATATAGGGAAGTGCCTGAAAGGAATATTTTTTATCATACTAATTAAATGAAAAGAGGGGCAAGGGGAGAGGAAATGTACAATAACGGTCTGTCCTCCTCGTGATTGGACACCTTTGATCCACAAAATTTGAAAAAATTATAGAAGTAGGTTTATATTAGTACAAGGCTAACAAACGCCTCCGAAGTCAAAATTCATTTAACTTTGTAAATAATAGTACACTTTACGAATGTTACATTTTCACCTATTAAACCAAAAGGGGATTCTACAAGGCTGTAAAAAGGAAAAGTGCTACCGAGAAATGTTTTCAGTCTCTATGATAGTGAGATAGCATAGTGATAAAACGTCCATGATTGCAATGTATTATAACGGCATTACATAAAGTTTACTTGCCTCTAAACTACTTACAAATTTTGTAGTTGTTATTAAATTTATTGATTTTATGCACCCCTTTAAAAAATGTTAACAATTCGCACAGACTAGCTCATTTTCGTGTCTATCAACATGCCCAAATAGTTAAATACTGGCTTTGCTTATACTAGCATTTCTGTCCTTTTGATAGTTGTTACGCGAAGAATCTGCAACAAGATTTTCCCGGTACCGTGCGGCGTGACCACGGGGATTGCCGGCCAACCCACGTAGCCTTTTCTTATCCGAAAGGTCACCTGATCACTTAAAGCGCGAATTCTCGACCAGGATCATTCTACTGACGGTACGTATGAGGATCACTGCACGTACGGAGGATCCCTCCTACGAAATGACAGCCAAAGCTAGGAAATCTTAAGTCACATGCTCATAAGATCTCCTTGCTTTAAAAAACTTTTATATAATCTGGTTGATTCCCAAGAGAAAATAATTTCCAACCCACATACTTTTTGATCACTTTGACACGAGCACTGAAAATTTTCGCGGCCTAAAACAAACACGGACAATCAAAGAAGCAAAATAAATAAAACCCGTGGTTTCATTTACGCTCATTATTGTTAATAGCACAGAACACTTCTCACTTTACAATTATAATAAATCCTAGATCATAATTCAAGAAATCTAGAGAAAAATGGGCAGTTTATAAAAAGAATGCTGCCCCTAAATGTTAGGGGCTCCTTGCTGCTGCTGCAGCAAACACCTTTCGACAATGATTTTTGCTCCAAACATATACCAACTCAGAATACCAGCTATCGGTCGTTAAAGATGATTCTGCAAAAAAAAAAGATTTTTTGCTTATAGTGGAACTCTCGCCAACCAGGATCACTATCGCACTAAGAACAGACCGTGAGTGCGCCTGTCCTCAACCTTTTATACATTTCACCCACACATTACTTTGAGTCAGGCCTCGTTATTTTACGCCGTGAGGCGCCTTCAAGCTGGGGGATCTCTCTTCTACCGGGAGGGGAGAGGAGAAGAGGAAGTGCCAGAAAAGTGATCCCCCAGCCCCAACATCCCCCCGCTGCTGTGAGTCTCTTTCTTTTTTTAGGACTGCCCGAACAAAATGCACCACCTGGTTCCATTTGTCAACCGATTCGAGCATCACCACAACTATATTATCCGAGGTGACCTCTCCCGTCTCTCTGTAGAGAGCCCTTCGCAGCATGTCCCATTTTATGCACGAACAATATGGGTAGAAGGCATTTCCCTCTTCTTCTGGGCAAAACCGGCAATCGGGGGACTTTGACTTACCAATCTTATGCAGGTAAAACTGAAAACACCCATGCCCATTCAAAAGCTGGGTCAGATAGAAGTCAGTCTCACCATGCCTTCAATTTAGCCACGGTCTCACATCCGGGGTGAGGCGCGCAGTCCACCTTCCCTCCGTGCAATTCATTCAAGACTGCAGCCAATTGTTGAGTGTGTGCTGTCTCCTTTCACGGACAACCATCACCCTCGCATCCTCGTTTCGACCAAGATAAATAGAACGGCGCTCACTAGCAGGAAGGCCGACAGGTATCACGCCTGCAACGACTTTCACCGCCGTATCAGAGAATGTTGGATACGAAGATGCAGTCCTCAGCGCTCTTCTGCCTTGAACCTGTACCAGGCGTCTTCGGTATGCCTCCTTACTGAGAGCGCCAACCCATACTTCTGCTCTATACAGTAGCACTGACCCTACAGCACTCATAAAGAGGCGTCTTTTTGATGGGCCAGGTCCCTCTACGTTGGCCGACTCAGAACCGACACTCTCGAAGCAGCCTACTCAGCCGTTGCCCTGATTTTCCCAGAAAAACTCATCTTCGAGTCAATTAGTAGCCCCAGGTACTTCACCACTGGTTTCGATTCAACTTTTATGTCTCCAGTACTGATCATCCTTACCCTAGGGATCCTCTAATTCGTTAAGATGACCATATCAGTTTTCTCCAGTGCTAAACTGAGCCCACGAGCAGTTATCCAGTCTCTTACTCGGTGCATTAGCATACCTAGCCTAAGTTGCGCTTATTTAACGGTGCGTCCAGTGACAAGAGCCGCAACATCTGGCATCTCCAGTCCCAGTTGCCCACCGTAAGACACGTTCCATCGGTGCGGACCAAGGAAAGACCCCTGGGCAACACCCGATGTAACCGCCTTCCTTTGTTGGCCTTGTGTCATGTCGTAGAACATGCTTCAGTCCTTTAGATATTCTGGAACTTGAAAAGGGTTTTCCAGCATATCCAGAATATCCACCCATCTAGCGGAGTTGAAGGCGTTCCTGACGTTGAGTGTCACTGGTAGGACAATTCGTCACTTGATGCGACTATATGCCACTGCCTTTTGGACCGCGCTCACTACATCTGTAATCGCATCAATGGTAGAACGTCCTGCTCTAAAGCCGCACTGCCGAGGAGATAGATCCCCAGCAGCATGAATCGTGTCAGTGAGTCTTCCCTTGATGAGTTTCTCTAGCACTTTTCCAGCCGTGTCTAGCATGCATGACGGGCGGTATGTAGACGGCGATTCGGGATTTCCCTTGCTTTGCTGATCAACACAAGCCTCACCACCTTCCATATTACCGGAGAAACGCCGTCCCGTAGGCAAGCGTTGAATGTGCTGAGCAGCAAATTAGCACAATAGTGATAGACAAGCCGCAACACCTCAGCTGGATTACCATCTGGACATGGAGCCTTCCTCGCTTCCAAAGAAAGGACTGCCACTTCTAATTCCGGCTATGTGAAGAGTGAACACTCAACTGCTGTTTGACCATGGGCAGCGTCAACATGGACAGGGTGGGCAGGGAAGAGTCCCCGCACTATCTCATCCATCTTTTCGGCATAATGTATGCAAGCCATCCGTAGAGCGCCAAGCTTCCGCATGACTAGCTTGTAGTCAAGGCCCCATGGATCCTTGTTCACATTGTTCACTAGGTCTTGCCCGCAGCGAGCATTGCTATTGTTAATCAATTTGTGGAGGCATTTCCTGGCCGACTTATATGGTGCCATAGGTTGAGCCTCTCGACGAAGGTTGTGACACTTCCTTCGCTTTTCAGCGATTTTAGTTTACCGCCAGTACACTGGGAGCTTGCCGTGCCGGAGTTTTCGACGGGGCATAGAAGCGCAGCAAGAAGTCGTAATGAGTTCACCACGTCCTGAGCTACCAGTTCTTCCATCCCTTCTGAAGCACCCTGCAGCGGCTCACCTGCTGTGAGCCCCTCGGCGAACCTCTCGACGTCCATCCTTTTGATGTTCCATCGAATTGTAGTAAGCCGAGAGCCTGGACGTCGGGAGACAATATCACTGATCTCAAGCAAAATGCACTAATGATCACTGGCTGAGTAGTCCTCTAATACTTTCCAATTGTGTATCCTCCATACTAAGGACTCCGAGGTGAATAGTATGGTTCCCTCACAGCCAATATGGCGGAAAGTACGCATATTTCCGGTGTTTAGTACGACGAGCGCTGTCCTGGGTACCCTTTCCAGGATTCGTTTTCCCGCGGATTTGTTTGAGGCATGCCCCATTCGATTGCTTTAGCGCTGAAGTCTCGCCCAACGAGCACGCTGCCCTCTACTTTCGAGACAGTGGCCTCCAAAGTGCGAAGCTTGGCTTGGAAAGATGATATCGATTCGTTCGGCGTTAGGTACACACGAAAGACGCTGGTCGCTGAGCACCGAACCCACATGAAACTATACCCCCATCCACAACTCTCCGCTTGGAAATCACTGTTCCGCACCCAGATGGCGGCAATACCAGTTTCGTCAGGATACCACAATGCAGAACTTTTATTTAGGTGTTGCTCACTCAGCAGCAAGAAATCGGTTTTCGTGTCCCTCGCAAACTGCTCAAGCAGATTTTGGGCGGTTGAACTGTAGTGTAGGTTCAGCTGCAGGATGCGGGTCATCGAAATTCTGATTTTGCTTTGCTGAAGGCTTCCCGGGAAACCCGGCATTTTCCTGATCCCTACACGTGTCCAAAATCAGGTCTTGGATCAGCATCCTTGCGAAGAATGCAGGATGCCTCCTTCGTGCACTCTTTTGTTTTATATCCCATTTCATCGCATTTGTAACATAGAAAACTCCTATCGGGTCCTTTGCATACTTGTGTAGTGTGATCATAGCCAAGGCATTTCAAACATTCTGCGTCGCAGAATGCTTCCTTATTGTCGACCTCTGCTCCGAATTTGACCAGTACGTGGCCCGACCGTGGCGGTCGTACTTCTTTAGTGGTAATGTTGGTGTCTTTGGGCCTTACGTTTTCCCTGATGTCCCGCAGCACCTTCGCGTAGAATCGATCATCTTGGAGTTTTACGAGGAGTGTCTGCTGCCGGGATCTTTGTCGGGGATTCTGTCTCTCCTGTTTTGCATCAGGTCTTTTTTCTTGTTGGGTGTCCGTACGAACTTTACTTTCTGGCACTTTTTTAAGGAGCTTTTTTGCAGCTTTCTTCGCTCCTTTTCTAAGCACAGTCTGGAACCCGTGATCTGGTGCTTCACGCCCATCAAGTGCCACTTCCTTCCTTCTTTTATCTCGATCTCCTTCGATTGGGCTTTATGCCATTCTTTTATTGATTTTTAATCGTAGAGGTATCTGCATGTGGCTTTTACGTTTCGCCCTCAGCGCTTCTTTAGCCTTCTGCTTGACTTTGACCTTTGCCCAGCTCCTCCAATAATGCCCTTTGCGGTCTAGGAGCTCCTCTAGTTCAAGGAGCCCAATCTTTACTTCTTTGCTGATTTTTTGAGAGTCACATGCAGATTTTATTCTTTTCAGAACATCTTCCACTTTAAGGAATAGCCTTTCTTCTTCCTGTCACTGGGTGGCGATTGTACTTTGCAAACATTCTTGGGAGAGGTTATCGCTTTCCGTTTCCGAAAACAGTGCTTCCGCCACATTTTCGGCGTTGGCGATGCAATCACACAACGTCGCTTTATTTGCCTGGTCACTCGTGCCTTTTCCTGCCGTAATCTCAGGATGGTTCTTTATTATGTCGAGATTTACAACCCTAGCATCGGTCGCTTGGGTAACGATCGCAGCAGTGACCATCGAGTTCTCGATGTTCTTTATATTTTCTTCCACCGCTCGAACAGCTGAAGCGTCCTGCAGAGTTTCCCGCTTTTCCTGCATGGGATGCTCTGGCGTTCGCATAATTTTTTTGCTGCGCCCGAACGCCACAGGGATCTCAGTCGGTCTGCTAATTTCTGTTTTTCGTCCGTCTTCACTTTCATTGTATTATTCGTCGTTTTTCTCATCGTTAGTACCGCCCTCGATGTACTGTTAACATTGTGGCTGCAACCGCTGGTTGCGTCGTTATTGTTATTATTTTTGCATTCTTTTTTTGAGTTTTTTGATCTGTTAGGGTTTTGTAAAATAATTTTACAAAACCCTTCTAAAATCACGTCCTGTCTGTCCGTCTGTCTGTCTGTCCGTACGTCCGTCCGTCCGTCCGTCCGTGTGTCACAGCTGTTTTTCTCGGAAACTACTTAAGCTAGAAGCATCAAATTTTGTATGTAGGTGTAAAGTGGTGCTCTCTTTAAAGTTCAACTACAAAAAAAAAATTATGAGGTATTTAAGGGGGGTCTCCCCATAAAGGGGAGTGACCCCCCGAAAAAAAAAATTCATTGAAGGTAGCCGATATGGGTATCAAATGAAAGGTCTTGATGAGAACTTTTCAAAACAGGTCTTAGTTTGGCAAAGTTCGCTTCGAGAGGTGCACAGGGAGGGGAAATACATGAAAAATTTGTGTCCCCCCCCCCCCCTCGCGATTGGACACCTGTGATCTGAAAAAAATCAGGAATGTAGGCCTTGGTGAGTACAGCAACAATAAATACGCTAGAAGTCGCTATTCACTCAACTTTGTTAGTAATAGTATGATTTATCGATTTTATGATTTCTTGAATAAAATCTTAACGGTACCCTTAAATTCAGTACACTATTGACTATATATAAAATTGATCTATTCTGAAAGTTTCATAAAGATTGAATCATATTTAGCGAAGCTATAGCGGTTTGAATTTTCCTATATTACTATGGAACAATATGCGCTGCATTTATTACTATGGCAACATATGGCTATGGAACAACATGCGCTTTTTACCGACTCAGACGCTACAGTTTTGCTAGGATTTGCATGAAAATTTCAGGAATGATAGGTGTCATGTATATCTTAGAGAATCTGTTCAGCTAGTGGTATCAGTAATTGTAACACAAAGTAGTGGCTGTTTTAAATGCGAAGATTGAATAATTTTGAGTTATTTTTTCCCAACTTCAACGTTTAAGGTGCATGCTTTGAACACTTGATTCAATTTAATGAATGACTGAAGATGAGTACCTACAATTAATGCTCATAAGTGAAACAAGTCAAGAAGGCGGGAGAGAGCTCCTAACAAAAGGGTTTCGTAACCATTCTAGGATTCGAAAAAATTGGCCATTAATCGATGATAACAGTACAGGAGAGTGGCCCCTGAAAAAAAAAATTCATCAAACGTAGCTGATATAAGTATGAAATGAAAGTTTTCATGGGAGCTTTTCAAAACAGTTGCGAAACTGTCAGTTTTTGCTTCAGTGGGGGCACAGGGGGGAAATACATGAAAAATGTGTTTCCTCCCTCGCGAATGGACATCTGAAATAATTATCAAGGGAGATATTTATGAGCATAACAATAGCAAAAACCTCAGAAGTCGAAATTCGTTCAACTTTGTTAATAATAGTATGATCTTCGTACTTCATATTTTCTCCAATAAAATCGTCTTTGACATGTTTTTTGATTTGATTCGATCTGGTGACTGCATTTTGTAAATTGAATACAAAACCCTTCTGACATGAGCGTAGGTCTGTTTACCCAGCTTGTTGTATATGTTATTGGTTGCTCCAGTTTTATTGGGTCCCCCCTCGGAGCCACTATCTCCGTTCGTATGTGTAGTTGCCTTTTTGGTCCCATGGTTATCTTTGCAGAACAGGGAGGCCATGCGAGGGTTGTGGCACAATCCCTTATGGGAAAAAGTTCTCAGAACCAGACCAACGCTGACCGGGAGTCCATCTCAACCGAACATACACCCCCAACCCAATGGTGCAAACTTTGAACGTACTCCGAGGCCTGTCAAGGTTTTTCTGGGGCGGAAGCGGTATGATAGTTGAATTGGAGCCGTTTACATACGAGTGTCACCTCAGCGCTACTCTACAAAGCAAGTAGGTCCAAACCATCATATCCGCCAGCCCAAAGCATCAATTCCAGTCCGTTGTCCAAAGCGTATTCCAGATCCAATCAGGGTCGTTACCTCTCATACCAAAAGGGAACCTCACGGCGCCCTCCTCCCCCATATCCTCGGGTCCGTAGAGGTGGCGCTCCCAAAAGAATGCTAGCCTCCAAGAGTGCTTATGTTAACCGTTATTCCCCCTACGGGAATTTCCTCGGGTACGTTAGGGCGGAAATCCCCAAAGACGGCTAGCCTCAAAGAGTATTCCAGTATTCTCCCTGCGGGCATTTTACAAGCGGCTTCACGATTTTGAAAGACTATTGCTGAGTCCATTTTTTTTTGTAAACATATATGTTTTATTGCGTAATCCTAGTAATCAGTGGCTTCATCGTATTTTCGTTTCATAAAACAAATATTGCCTTCATTATTTAAATAGTTGAACTTGAGCTAGAAGCGTGAGTTTGCTTCTACTTTCTACTTCCTGTTTCTCTCTACGTGGTGGATTTTCCTGGCTAGCTGATGGTGTCAAATCTCCTCCAATCGAGATTGATTTATTTCGAAACTTTTTAACGTTTTTGCTTTTCCTGTTGTGCCTTCGGATAATGTTTTTGATTGCTTTCTGTTGATTCAATAGCCTATTTCAATTGCTACGGGCGTGCCGATAAGAAGGCCAGCTTTCAATTAGGAAATGGTTGTGAGCATGTACTGCCGGTAGTTATTATGATAAGAAAATTCGAAAGCAATCAGATTCCATGCAGCTTCAGAAGTCGATACATGGCGAGTAAATTGCACTAAACCCTTGTCCAGTTTCTTAATGTTAGATAAAAATCAGCCCAGAACTCAACGATAGGGTTTAATTTATTTCGCTTCCATTGTCATACTTGGCCAAAGCCATCGCTTCAATTTTCTTTCAGCTGTGTCAAACTGTAGCTCTCATAATTAAATTTGTCGTTGCAGCCTTGTGTGTGCATGGTGCTTTGGTGGGTGTTGGAGTTTTGTTAAAATAACATAAGCCTATAGTATAAACGAAATTATTTCATTTATACAATCTTCATCACGTTATATTTGATTCAGGTTACAATAATTTATTGTAACTAAGCCTAGAATAGATTGGAGTCCTTTTAAACTTACGAGACCTTTAGAGACCCGAAGTGTACGAGTTTCCATGTTTTTTTTTGAACTCTGTTTTTTTCTCAGGTGACATAGCCCTGACTCTGAAAATTCTTTCCTTTGTCAGGATGATGCCCTCAATTTCTTCCAGTGCAAGGCTGGAATAAGGACGAATGCTGCCTTATATCATCCGATAACTTCAAATGATAGCGGGTAATAGCGGAAGATGGCATATGGAGTAGATGATGCTAGATGATGGCAGTTAATTGCAGATGATGGTGTATGATGGCTGATGATAGGGATAATGTTGATTATGATTAAAGGTGGCGGGTGAGGGTGGGTGATGCCGTTTGATGCCAAACTGTAGATTGTGCTGGTGGATGACGACTAATGAAAGCGTAACAGACAGATGATGACGGATGGTGGTGGTTAATGGGTGATGTTTGACGTCAGATAATGGTTGGTGATTATGGATAATGGTTGATAATAGTTTACGATAGCAGATGAGGAAAAAAATTCATGCGAACTTTGTTTTCACTCAAATGGAAAACATCTGGCCATGTCTACGATGGATCTTGATCCGGATGGGGGAGATGGTGCGAGGGGATACCGCTTCCAATTGGGTGTCCCACTCTTATTTGGGGGACATAAGTATCGTCGGTAAAGACGAATAACTCCCAAGTCTCGTCTGTTTTCCCCAGGCCCAGTTTGTTACATGCTATGGCAATTTCCACCCTTAGTGGGTTACCTCGGTCTCGACACCTGTTGATCCGCGTTTTATCTGTTAATTCGTGAATGCGAAATTTTTTCGCACTGGGCCCTTGTACTCGGGGATAAGAACCAGCCCACGACACTGCAAAGCTAGCCTGCCAGCGCATCCTCAGACAAGGCCAGTCTCGTCGTTCTTCATCATATTCCCTCGCGGAGGCAGCAAACCATCGCTGCAGTCCTACACGGAAATTTTTATCCACCTTTTTCACTAGAGGTGGCTGAAAAATGCAATTACGTGACAGTTCTGCTAACCATACAATTCACGATCGAATTCCTCGCCAAACTAGCTGGCCGAACAGCAGCCAGCACCGGAGTAATCTGTCGAGCGTCCAAATCTGTTGACGTAACCGTTTTCAATTCGCTCAAAGATCGATTTGAATTTCCTTGGGAAATCTCTGACTGGAACGAGGAAAATTCATTATAGTATTTGCGCTGACTGTAATATACAATCAGTCTGCCAATGAAACATTTTTTGTAAAAAAATATAACAGTTCGTGGACTTCTCATCATTTCTTATCAACTGTGTGAAATGTTTAATAAGTTTTCGCTATTTTTTCATCAAAGTGATTACTTCAAAACAAACAACAAAAAGACAAAGCCATTATAATATCAAATATTTAGTTACATAACCAATACTTACATATTGTTCTAAGAATTTTACAAAGATGGCAAATGTTTGTTTTGAATCATATTTCTATGCATACATATCCCCATTACTTGTGTAAAAATATTCAATGTCTGCTACTGAAAGGTCCAATTACTCGACTAGTAAGCACAAGAAAATATCTGAATGGTACTTACATAAGCTAAAGTGCATTACCGACAGATAGCAAATTTAGCTTTCTATCCAAGACTCGCGGAGCCATTTCTTCTTTCTTCAATTTTTTTCCAGAATTTTTTTTCCACACAATCTTATATCTCTATTTCTTCATATGTGCAAATATGATAAACAAACATGTGCCACCCACGAAAACAAATTTTCCTCAAGTTTCTCATATCTTCTCCAGAGCGACTGATACTACAATAAATGATGCAAATAAAAGCAGGAATGAAGTTCATAGTGTTCTAGAGTAGTAGCGACGATGTTGAAATTGAGAAAACGGAGACAGCCAGACAGACGATAAGTTGGTTGAATGCAAGCACATGCATATTTTCTGTTTTTCTCGTAATGTGCATTCCTTTGTTTTGGCTGCAATTTTTCATGTCAGGTTAAATATTACGTAAAAATTTGAATATGTGCACAGATGTAGCGGTAAGAAATGCAATTTAAGTGTTCGTGACTAATAAGATACTTTCAAATACGGAAATATTTTTAATTGAAAACATTTTCCTACAATTTTTCATCGCAATCAGGACCTTTCGTGCACAAGAAAGAAAGTTTCAAACAAGTGCACTTAACTGGCCCAATGTCTATCAAATACTTGGTTTTTCCTCTTTACGTACGGAGACGACGCTGTTTATGAGCTGAGTGGAACGACCAAGCGCAAAAGGCTTCTGGAAAACCCACTCAACATCTCCCCTAATCAATCTGCAAATCAGTCCTGGAACCGTTTACTTCGGGTAAGGTCAATACTAGCAGCCTTACGCTGGAGTGCATCTCGATTACAGCAAAAAAGGTTGATAATTGTGGGCGAAAACACAATTTTTTGTGTATTGCAAAATTTTTTTACAAAACCCTGCTAAAATCGTGACCTGTCTATCCGTCTGTCCCTCCGGTGAGTGCATGTGTCACAACTATTTTTCTCGGAAACCATATAAGCTGAAAACATAAAATTTTGTTCGTAGATGAAAAATGGTATTCTCTTCAAAGTTTCATTAAAAAAAAAAATCTTAATAAGGTACTTAAGAGGAGTATCCCATATAAAGGAGTGGCCTGTGGCAAAAAAAAAATTTCTGCAAAGCCGGTATGAGTATCGAATGAAAGGTCTTGCTGAGAAATTTTCAAAACTGGTTTTTAACGGACATGTTTTGCTGCTAGGGTTACATGGGGAGGGGATATGTGCAAAATTGGTGTGTATGATGACCAATTGAGAATGATTGATGTAAGTTCAGCGAGCAACAACACCAGACAAGCATACAAAGTAGTGAAAAGCCTAAAACGTAGCTATCATATTTCAAAAACCTCCTTAATCCTCCGCCCAGCACCAGAGCATCGGAGCTTATAGACATTCCTGGTGAGCTTCCACTGGCGCCAACTACTCTGGGTGAAATTTGTTCCACCATCAAAGCCCAAAAAAACAATAAAGCGCGATGAGATTCAAGTGGAGCTCATCAAATATGATGGTAGCGGTGTTCAGAAAGCCACCCATAAAGTTATCTAGCACATTTGGCAACAAGAACATATAAACGAGTGGAGCCAATCGATTATATTCCTTATCCACAAAAAAGGTGACAGTTAAGAGCGAGAACTATAGAGGCATATCACTGCTTTGTATGGCGTACAAAATATTTTCAAAGATCTTATCACTTAAGATCAGATCATACGCCAACAATATTATTGGGGAGTATTAAGGTGGCTTTAGAGCACTTAGATCGATGATAGAACAAGGTCACACACAAATGACAATGACATCGACAACCTCTGAAGTCTGCATCACTAACGAACTAACCGATACCTTTGCCAAAAATATCAGACTAAAGTAGTGAAATGGGCTGGACCCATTGCTATTCAATTTGTCTCTGTAGTATGCCATCAGATAGCTAACTATCGATACGAAAGGTATGTTACTATGCAAGTCGAACTAAGTGGTAGCCTATGCGGATGAAACCAACATTTTGTCACGGTCACTAGCAACCACCAAAGATCTTAAACTACGTGACACACTTATAAAACTATACACACACAAGCCTGACACTATAACAAACTCTGTGATATTGTTGCACAAACAAAGCAAAGAACCAAGACTTGACATACTCGAAAGACTTGAAGTACATGAGCAAAGAAAGACAGACGGTAACATTATCAATAAATGACTTACGATTAATTGCGATGCAATTTTCTTAGTACTAGACCACATCCTCTGAGAAAAATGAAAACAAGATGAACAACCCAAAAAACTGAACCCAATATTTTTTACCTATCTAGCGTAGCTTAGGACGTACCTGCTTAACCCATCCTACATCAAAATAAATTATTTGCTTCCGCAACTTTTTTGACCAAGGGAGTGGAAATGCATCTATTCACTCAAAAAAGCAAGCATGAAAAAGAGAATTGGCCTGTGGATATCATATAAACTAAACTATTGAATATATAACAAAGAGAAGGGAGCACTTTAGATGAACAGGTATTCATGCATACGTAGCTTGTATTTTGTATGTGAAAAGTGATACAAAAGGTCTGTGATAGGTTACAATAATGAATTTTTGCGCAAATATAAGGACATAGCAATTATATCAATTAATAAAACACGTAGATATTTGGGATATTGAGTTCAAATTTATTATGTGCATAGTGTAAGCATTAAATTTTATGAATGAAATTCGATTTCTGTCATATGACAACCACAAACCCGTTAACAAAGGTCGATTCCTTGGACCCAATTTCCTACCACTCTAGCACACATTTCGACCGAAACGTTAGGAATTTTTGTGCTCGTCTAAAGTTGCTGGCTTATTGGCATGGACCAGTGACTTGACATAGCTGCATTAAAAGAAATCCAGTGGTGTTAGCTTGCATGAACGAGGCGGCCATTTGACCGGACTATTTCTCAAGACACACGTTCACCAAATTTGCTTTCAACAAATCGATTATGCGGCGTGCTGTGTGCCTAGTGACACAGTCTTTTTGAAACCACATATTGTTGATGTCTAGATCATCCAATTCTGGCCATAAATGATCTTCCAATATAATACGATAACTCTCTCCATTGACGGTTACAAGACAGTCGTTTTTATTTACGAAAAAATACGGCCCAATCACACCTCCCGCATGAAAACTGCACCGGACAGTAACTATTGCGGATGCAATGGTGTCTCAAGAAGCACATGTGGGTTTGTTGCAGACCAATAATGCGTATTTTGCTTATTAATAAAACCATTGAGCCAGAAATGAGCTTCATCGCTAGAGATGATTTTTCGATGAAACTTTTCCTTTTTGTTTAAGCTTTGCCAGAGCCCAATTGGAGAAGTTTCAGCGTTTCAAATGATTGATTGGCTTTAGCTCTTGAGTTAATTTGATTTTCTTGCAAAATACGCCACAGTGTCGTTTGAGCGATGCCCAATTCTTGAAAACGACGTGGAACGGCTGATTTGGCTCATTTTGAATCGATGCACTTACAGTTGCGACATTTCCTTCTCCTCAAACGGTATGACATCTTTTTGGCACTAGTTTGTTCAATAGTGAAAATTTAAGCTCAATCTTATCCACTTTAGCACGCGCAGCCTGTCGTGTGGGACAGTTATTACAGCCGAAAATTGGAGTAAGCGCTCTTAAAGTTGTAGCGACCGACTCAGAATCTCGGTAATTTTTAATAATTTAACAAAGGTGCTGGTTTGTGAACTTTACCGTGATGAAAATGTTGACTTTAACTAACGTTTTGATATTGAAAAAGTCTAAGAGTGCGTTCATATAAGGATACAAAATCGTTATACCCGTAATGGAAAACCCTATGGTCTAAAAAAGTTTATTGCCCGATGTATTGCTAGTATTTTTAGGTCTTTGTAAAAAATTTTTTTTTTACAAAGACCTACTAGTTTCGCGACCTGTCTGTCCGTCTGTCCGTCCGTCTGTCCGTTCGTCTGTCCGTCCGTCTGTCCGTGCGTCACAGCTAATTTCCTCAGAAACTATAGAAGCTAGAATGCTCAAACTTTGTGAAAAGGTCAAAAGTGATAGCCTCTCAAAAGTTAAGGCCTTAACAAAAGTTTAAAAAAATTTTAAGGGGGGTCCCCCCTAATAACGAATTGGCCCTTAAAAATTTTTTTTAATCAAAGGTAGTCGAATGGGGTATCAAATTAAAGGCCTTGATTAGATCTTTTAGAATCTGAAATAAAAAAATCATTTTATGAATTAGGAGATACAGGGGAAGGCAAAATATACCCGAAATTTGTGTCCTCCCCCTCGCGATTGGACACCTTTCAGCCGAAAAATCTGAAAATTATCACGAACGTAGGCCTTTATGAGTACAAGGGCAACAAATACCTTAGAAATCTAAATTCACTCAACTTTGCTAATAATAGTATGATTTGCAGATTTTACATTTTTGCCCATAAAATCAAAACGGTACCTTTAAATGTATTTGCAATTATATAGACTGAAATAAGATATATATGTCCACAAAATTTAATTGAGATCGATTCATGATCAAGTGAGTTATAGCCATTTCAATAATATGGAATTACAACAACAATAACACGTGTTTATGGTTTATATAGGGTTTTCCAATAAGTGGTGTTATTTTGATATTAAAAGAAAAATGCCATTTTTTAATATAAATGATCGGATTTTTATTTTATTATAAAGAAGAAGAAGATATACCATTAATAGCAAAAACTAACATCAGGCAAATAATCTCTACGACACGCTTACAGGACCATATCCTCTTCATGAAATTTTCCATAACCAAATCGCAAAGTGGCTGCCCTGTGTCCTCGATAGCCTCACAAATTTCACCTTGGAGACCTTGAATCGACGCTGGGCTATTGACGTAGATCTTCTCTATCATGTGGCTCCAAAGGAAGAAGTCGCAAGGTGTGTTAAATCACAAGATCTATTCAAAATGACTCCTCCCACTGGAAAACCCTAAATATATTTAAAATTGACTTAGGCACTTTTATTTTCTTTCAATTGTCATGAAAATTTAAGGAATAGTGTTTAACTTGAACATGTTCAATCGGTCGAGCATTCAGAAAAATCATTTGAGCTAGATCGAAATGGCGGCTGCACTGTGCTCATGAAAGGAACTGTGCATCTTTTGCATAAATTTGAACGATTTCATATGCATGCATTGGATGAATAATTCAAGTTATCGATTCACGCCATTAGAAAACTCGTTTCCAACCCTAGGATGTTTACAAAGACCTTCTGGTAGGAGCTCTCTCCTGCTTACTCAACTTGTTTCTTTATGGTTATATTGATTTGATGGGCAAAGTGTAGTCCTTTTCATTTATATCGAAAGTAATAGTTTATGTTACATAGCCTATCTGGCAGAGGTTGGCTGTAAAGAAGTCACGACCCAAAATTCCATCTGTGTTAATGGAAAAATCAGAAGAGACTACATTAAAGTCGTGCTTTTCATCTTGTCCAACACTCCTCTTGGTTGGGGAGGAGGTCTCTCCCTATTTAATTTCTATAAACTTGCATACTTGATATGCACGAATAACAAGAATATTACTGAATATATTCTCTTTACGTATTGATCTACCAATAATTTTGCAATTAGCTTGAATGCAAAGATATATAAATAAATGAACGAGCAACGGAAATCTGTGCACTCGTCCATGTGAGAAGCAAACTTGCCACATAAATAAATTATAAATAACTTACGCTCTCGAAACTATATGATTTCCTCTGCTTCAACTTCCTCTTTGTTTCCATACAGGTTTTACTTTCCTCTCTTCAGAAGAATCACTTCCCCCACTGACACCCGCGCACACCGACAAAATTTAATTTCACGTGCACACGATCGCGCCTTCGGTATCATTCGTAAGATAGTTTGAGTACAACACAACAAACGATTCTCACAGAAAACTCGAACGTCAACGCAAAAGAAAAAGAAAGAGGCGCGAAAACGGCGAGAAAACTTATGTGTCAAAGCGGATGGAAAATTCGTAAGTTTTTAATAAAAACAGTGAACTAAAGTGCCGGTTTTTTACACGCGATCTTCAAAACTATAAACTTTTTAAACGTGAACGTGTTTTGGCGTGAATAAAGTGCAAAAACAAAAGCATACCACTTCAAACCTCAACTTCACACAACTTTAGCGAAGGTTGCTAATTGCTTCGGCTCTCACGACCGGTTGCGGATCCAGTACTCTCTTTATCTATGCTTGAGTGTGATTTTTAAGGGCATTATTAATTTTGAGTATTTTTGCACGATCTCCGGAGGCAAATTTAGTTGTTTCCTATACCGGCGCATTGCTTCCGGGGCTTTATGCTTTCCCTGGTGGGTTTTGTGTGTAGAATTTGTTTGCCCTTGTTTACATTGATAGTTTGGTGGTCTTTGGTTATTCTGTGTATTTTTTTTTTGATTTTGTCCAGTGTTATTGTAATTTTGTCCAAAATACGAGGTTTGTACAAAAAGTAAGGTGACTTTTCAAATTTCAACGTACATTCGATTATCGAATTTTGCTATCGATAAAAATGGATCAAAGATTATTTGGTCAAAAATAACATCTGTTACCCCTAACCACTGGGGTGTTCCGGCAACGGGGGCCCTGCGATCCTGACTTTGCTCGCGGCAGACGGGCGTGGGCGCCAACCCACTGTTTTGGCCTAGGCCCCACACTTGACCGCCCAGCGAGTAAGAATGTTTGCCGAAGCTCATTCCACGAACACACCTTCCACTAAGAAAACACACAAAACACCAACCACACTAACGTACACTCGCGGCGCGATACTTCCCTGAGTCAACCCGTTACACTTCCTGGAAAAAAATAAGTTCTGTATTTTCGAAGTAAATTGACAAAAAAATAATACCAGTTTCCTTGATATGAAAGGGATTTAATTGAAACTCATGGAAATCGTAAACAAAAGAAGCAAATTTTCCATACAATTTATGAAATAAAGTTTGTCAGCAAATAAACAAATCTTAACAATTTCTCGACTAACCTCTGTCACCTAACGTAGCTAATATGGAGGCCTCCTAGAGAACTCCCGTCGACGACGGCACGCCAGAAAAGATCCTGCGCTGATTCCACGCACTCTTCCCGGGTCGCACTCGTGCAATGGCCAATTTATGGTAGTTATCCCTCCGAGCAACCTTGCCTTCTCCCGGTGATGATTGACGTCGACAACAATTTCCTTAATACTGTTTTGTTTCCTGTTTTTCCTATTTCTTGCGGAGCTCCGCATCTTTTATTGTCAAACACTTTTTTTGCCTTCCCCACTACACGTTCGAATCACAAAAGAGGGCCTTTTCTTTGTCCCTCGCCCACTTATTAACTCGTTCCCGATGGAACACCGCTAATTCTGGAGTGAACCTTATAGTTCTTGTTTAGTTTCTTGTAAAAATTGTAACCCGATTCGTGCAATCGGGCGATTCCATCGCAAGTTTCACCACACTTCAACTGGTGTTACCAAAATTCGGAGTCGTAGGTATTTTCTTCGGGATTGTCACCGTGACGGACATTTGACATGTTACAAGCATAGTCGTGAGGTTATTTGTTTATGTTCGGTGCAATTTGAGTGCTGGCGTTTACCAGGATTTTGAGGGGCTGGACTTCACTGAGGATTATCAGATAAGTGGTGCTTGTTTTATCCTTGGACAAGACACTTTGTGTGCAAGAATTGCACACGATTCTCGGCTCTAAGGAGTTTTTGAAGGGCACACGATGTGGAACACAACATGGAGTAAGTTAAAATAAAGTCTTGCAAAGCAATTGCTATTTCCGATGATTCTCTAGATGATTGTGCACCAAAATTCGGTCGGACGCAATATCTTCTAGGAGCAGTCGTCTTGTTTTTATATAAAATTGTATGTTCTGTTAGATTTAAAAGTTTCATTTGGGTTATTACGGGCTTAGTGAATGGACGTTCAATTGCAGATTTTCATCATATCTTTGACAGGCTTATCATCACCACTACCAGTATTCATTGAATCGGTATTATCTTCTAACGACATTCCTGATATTTCACCCATTGACGTTCGACTCGGGTTTTGAATATGCATTTGGGTTTTGAGTCAGTTAACTCTTCTGGTTGGACTTCTTTCCACAATTTATCGAAGTTTGTGACACCCTCAGCAACAACAAGACTTTGTACTATAAATTTGTGTTTATTGTTTTGGGAATCATGTTCACCACCGGTTCTTCTACCACCAACACGTTGGTTTTGTCCGCCTCCGCTACCGCCTTGAAAGTTACGACCGGGATTATTAGATTTATTTGCATGATTAAGTTCCTCATCTTGTCGGTTCCTATGAAGCTTTCTTCCTCACGCATCCTTTTGACTCGTTCTTTTAGTGGTTGTCGATCACAGATGATGCCATTGTGGAGCAACCGTGCACAAAGGGGAGTGGTATCAGGAACTTCCTCAAGCCTAACAAATCTAAGTTAAGCTGCATTAATCTAACTTGAAGAAATTAAAGTCTAATCTACTGTAGCCATTAACATAAGAATTTATTCTTATTTCCAACTTTACTAGAACTGTACAATATATGGTGAGGTTTCCTGTCCCAGTTCGTCTCGAGGATGCATCCTTTGTACCACGTTTTCCGGTGGTGGTGTTTAAGTGGTGTTTAAGTGCAGTCACCATATTCACCGGGTTGGGCCCCATGTGATTTTTTCTTGTTATTAAAACTGAAGATACCTATGAAAGGACGGAGATTTGCAACGATGGTTTTAATAGAAGTTTTTGGCCAGTTTCCAGTATATTTTGATACCGACTAAGAATGGGAAGATATCATTAAAACTGCTTTTGAATGTAGGAATGATTTTCAATGCAACCCTTAGTATGAATTTCGATATTATATAAACTTCTAATTTATCTAACATGAATTCTTTTATAAGGATGTAAAAATTATAAAAGTTTTAATAAATATCCTTCAAATTTTCAGTGAAAATGATATGAATATCTGAAGTATTTTGAAACTCTCTTTCACGTTCTTCTATGAAGTTTCACTTCCTCACCAATGTTTTTTCCTTATAATTTCGGTTTGGTGGTTTTCGTACATTAATATAAAAGATGTATTTTAGACTTCATTATTATGATTTTGGTAAAATGAAAATTTACAAAATTAAAATAAATTTAAAAATAATGCCAAATTAATTCAATAAGGTACAATTCAAAATTATCCACAAAATTCCATTGTAGGATTATTTTTTTCAGTGAAAATTTCATTACTTTTTTCTTTTTTTCTCTATGAGCTTACTCCCCCTTGTTCACTTCTTCAATTTTTAAATTTGTTTCCCAGCCTGAGGACTGTCATTTTGATTTATTATTATTTTGATTATTGACTTTAATTGTTGAATCCGTTTTCCCGAAAATTGGTGTCGTCTGCTACGTTTTCGTATTTTGAGTGTATTCAACCTGGTTACGGCAGTATATTCCCCCTCCGTTTTTTAGTTGCTCTACAGTCAATGACAGTGGTCCGTGATGGGCGTGGATTTTGGGCATGAAGTTGTATAAAACAGACTTATCGAAATATCTTGTTTGTTGTAAGAACGGAAGTAGACTGAGAGAGAGGGTGTATGACATGACAATTTGTTTATGTTGTTCAGTCTTCCAAAAAGATATGACCAGTGCTCTAAACTTTAGTTCTAAATTCAAAAGTTAATTCATTTAGTACAATAATGGCAAATAAATGATTTTTATATAGCACCTCCACTAAATATTCAATTTAAATTTACAATATCACGCTTAAAATTGTTGTTTTGTAGTCATAGGCTTCGTAAAAACTCTGCCAGGATGTTACTGTAGATGTGCACGCAAGAAATGGCGCCGAATGTCTATATGTTTCGTTCGTGAATGATAAAACGATGTACCTGCCAAGTGTATAGCTCCTTTATTGTCAAAATACAATCCATATCCTCCTTAAAAATTTCACGATGCAAAAGCTGAGTCCACAAAGCTTCTTATGCAGACGCCGAAATCGCCATGTATTCCACTTTCGCCGTCGACAACGCAGTAAATGGTTGCTTTTTGGAGTTCTAAGCGATGCCTTGATTCATGAGAAAAAATACATATCCTGTGACTAAAAGACAATCTTTCGGATCAGTGGCATGATCCGAGTCACAGAAACTACGCATGTCGATATTCCCATTCCATTGATAGGATAACTTCAGGTCAACTGCCCCTTTAAAGTACCTCAGTGTTCGCTTGACGAACATCCAATATATCTTGTCACGATTGGAGTTAAAATGGCTAACACTGTCTACTGCATACGGAATGTCTGGGCGAGACAATTGTGGTGCAAACAAAATGCTACCCACAGTCCATGATAGAGTAATGTTGCCATTTTATTCCGTTCTCTATCATTCTGTGCATAAAAATTGGAAGTTAATTTTTGACTTACGCCCACTAGAGTTGAAATCTTGTTACAATCCTCCATTCCAAATCTATTAAGGATACCTCTTAAATATTGACATACAATTCGCATACCAAGGATGTGTTTTGTAGCTCCTAAATCTTTCATTTCAAACTGTGTTTTCAAATAATTTTTAAGTGGTGTATCATTCGAAAAAATCAGATCATCAACGTTTACGGCCGAATTAAGAATTGATTTGTCTTGTATAAAATAATAAATACAAGCATTGGCTTTTGAGCACTAAAAACCAAAATTCTTCAGTGCAGAACCCAATTTTTGGTAACAAGCTCTGCTTAACTGCTTTAGTCCGTAAAGTGATTTTTCTAGACGACCGACTCGTCCAGCTCCATTATCAAAGCATTCGGTCTAATTTATGTATATTTCTTTACACAGATCACCGTATAGAATTGCCGTGAATCATCAAATTGTAACTTGCAGCCATGGCAAGAAGATAACGAATCAACCCATACCTCATAACCGGGAAAAAAATTTCCCCGTAATCAATGCCCACTTTTTAAGAGCATCACTTTACAACAAACCTTACCTTAAACCGTGCAATATCCAGTGATTTGGCGCGTTTGGTATTGAAAATTCATCGATTGTTAATCGCTTTTTATTCCTTTAGCAATTCTATAAGCGTCCATGTTCCGTTTTCTACCACAGAATTATATTTTTTGTTCATGGCATTACTTCAGATATATTTTTCTGCACTCTCTAGCACCTGATTGACTGTTAAAGGATCATCAAAGCTCATCATCACCCAGAACGTCATAGGATCCATAAATATTGGAGATGATTACCTGATGACAGCTTCTTAAGGTAATAGTCGCTGCACATATGTCGATTGCCGAAAAATTCATCGCCATCCTAGTTATTTTCAGCTTCTGCATTGAATTCACCAAAAAGATTTACATGCGTATCGTCTTCATCTGATATCTCGTCAAGCTTTATATTTGGGTTCCCTGGACTGTCAACCATCGGGGCCACATTCTCCACTTCAATTTTTACTTCTTTTAAAAAGATATGAAACTGACAGTATAATCCGTTACCCCATGATGCTCATTCTCAATAGAATCGACATCACGAGTCAGGATTAAATAGGCAATATGCTGTCTTTGCTGTTTCATAGCCAACAATAATGCACGGAATTGATTTGGGATCTAGCTTCCTAATTATTGTTTTTGGTACATGTATTATCGCCTTGCATCCAAAAATCTTTAAACGATGGCCAGACAAAATTTGCTCCGAAGTTTTCTTCAAATCCTTAAGTGACCCAAACAATATTAAAAATGAAATTCGCATGCATAACGCCTTTTCTACTAGACTCGTATTCGTATGATGAACTTTGCCGTGTTTGCACAAGAAATCTCTGAACGTTATGTTCATATATTCACGACCGTTATCCGATCAGAGAATTTTAATGTTTTTACCAGTATAATTTTTACAGCCTTAAATTTTTCGAATTTCTGAAGAACTTTAGACTTCGGCTGCATTAAGTATGCGAAGGTTTTGCCACTGAAGTCGTCAATACATGTGACGTAATAAACAAAACTTTCTGCATTGGCTCGCAGACATCAATGTGGATAATTTCCTCTTGTTTTGCCTATCGACAAAAGTCTTACGAGTTTGCTTCCCCTGTAAACAAACGTTGCACTTACGCGTTTTTTTCTTCGGAAAGTTGACACCAACAACTATTTCACCTTCGCTCAATCTGGAGGGTTAAGCTTGACCAAAGTGTTCAAATCTCTAATGCCATGTATGAGTATCATCTAATACTTTCGTAAATAATGACATTTCGTTTGTGCAGACTTTTAGCTTGTATTCTACGTCTAGCACTCGTAGTGCCAAGACGTGTTTTTAATTGCTCCTGTCAGAAAATTAGTTGTATTCAATTATATATTCAACTGTCAAATTGCTTAATTAGTTCAAAAAGTTATTCGTTTTTTTTAACATCGTTAAAAGTTATATATATATATATATATATATATATATATATATATATATATATATATATATATATATATATATATATATATATATATATATATAACAATCAATTGGAAACAAGACAAAGGCTATTTACAACAGAACAGCACCCGAATAATCCTCCCCCGCTGCGAGGTGGGATGGGGGATCCCGCTGAAGCACAAGAGCAAAGGAAATTTAATGCTGACATTCAAGAACTGCAGATAGATAAAACTTTAAAAAGGCGAATCATCAGCGAAAAATCCGACGAATCGCAACGAAAGCTGCAAATAATGGAGCCCAGCGCTGAGATGGAACAAATCAGACGTGAAAATGACGAACTTTAGCAGAGAATATATTCAATGGCAGAAACAATAAAAGGATTAATAAGTACGTTAGAAAGAAAAGAGAAGAAGCAAGAGGAGACAAAAAAGAAAGCAAATATTTTGAAGAAAAGCTATGATAAAACCGAAGACATTCTAAGTGCAGTTGGCACTAAGGAAAGCTGAAACTATTATGCGGCCCTTAAGGACCTAGGCGAATCCATGGAATTGGAAGCAGAGACATCACAGACGAACTTAAGAAACGAAACGGAACCATCCACATCAGAAGGTATACGATCAAATAATAATAATAATATAAATTTCATAAAAAATTTAAAACAAAAAAATCTTGGAAAAAACCAACTAGTGGTTCTGATGGCCCTCAGGGCCAAATTAATGTTAGTAAGAAGAAGGACAAAGTTCCACCAATAAACGGTTTTGGACAACGTGGTAGCGACATGGTTCAGTTATTGGCGACTGAACGAAAAATTGAAAATTTCGAGATCAAGAGAGTAAACTCAGAAAAAATCACCACCAAAACGCAATCACTGGTTGATTTTCAAGCAACTAAAGACGCATTAAAATCTGTAGAGGCGCCCCACTTCACATACACCCCAAAAAGCGAAAAAAATCAGACCTTTCTGTTGAAGGGCCTGGATTGTGGAGAAAATGTTGTTGATCTTCTTGCAATGCTGAAAGAAACTGCACCAAATGTAGAGTTCGTTTCGGTGAAAAATTTTGTAACAAGAAGATCAACCATTGAGAATAAAGAGTTACCTTTTTATTTGGTACAAATCACAAATACTAGCAGCCCAAGTACCCTTCAACAGATAAGGTACTTGAATTATAGAGTTGTGAGGTGGGAGCAATTACAAAAACAAGAGGTCAACCAGTGTTACCGGTGTTAACGATTTGGCCATTCGGCCGCCAATTGCGCCATGCACTACAAATGTGTGAAGTGCAAAGAAGTGCATGCTCCTGGTGAGTGCAAATTGGCTCAGACGGAGCCCAAAGAAAAATTATATTGCGTTAACTGCCGCACATTTGGTCATCCAGCATCATATTGAGGATGCCCCCGATATCAAGATGCAAAAAATAAAATTATACCGCAGCAAAATCAAGTAAAACGCCACAGTATAGCTCCAAATCCCGTCAAGCCTGGGGTATCATTTGCACTCACCTCGAAAGGACCAGTAGAGCCTAGTATTAATAGTGTAAGTAGCAATAATGAGCTGCTTATTAAAATTACTCAACAGCTTGATTCATTGTCTGGCAGAATGGACAAACAGGACTTAATTTAAATGTCTCGAAATAATTTGTCAATCGGCCACATTCCTGTGGATGGACTTCGTCTCATCTCGATCAACGTCAACTCGATTGTTGCTATACATCAACGTGACTATCTGCTAGATTTCCTTGTCAAGCAAAAGCCTGACATCCTGCTTCTCACTGAAACCAACCTCAATTCATGGTACTCCATGTCATTCGGGGATTTTGAATTCGTAAGAAACGATAGGGTAAATTGTGATGGGGGAGGTGGCACAGGGATATAGGTTAGGAGACCCTATTGTTTCCAAATTATTGATAAAGTCGAATTCAAAAGCTTTGAATGTCTTGAAGTGTCCGTTATCAAAATCTCACTGCAAGGCGGGGATAACCTCTTTGTTATCTCTGCCTATGCAGCTAGTCGAAACGTGCTCAACTTCAAGGAGGAACTCGATTCCTTGTTTCAAATACTCGAATTGAACAGGCTGCATAATTATTATGTTCTTGCTGGAGATCTAAGTGCCCGGCATACTTCATTGCTGAACGCCACCAATAATCCAAGAGGAGTACTCCTAAAATCGTGGATAACAGAGAACCAGATTGAAGACAAGTGCAAACTATATGGGTCGGAGTTCCCAACATACCCTAGGACAAATTCATATTTGGATCTTTGCATTGCTGACCCAAGACTTAAATTCAACTTTAATAATCCTCAATGGAAACTACAGGTGCTTCCTTACGATAGCGATCATTACGCAATCGTGATGGAAATCAATCATCAAAGAAATGATGCCTTTCTCATTCCAGTTCAACATGAAAACCATAGGTTGAATTTCAAAAAAACCAATTGGGAAAGGCTTCAAAGAAAGTTTGATCAGGAGTACCAGAAGGAATGTCCACCTTCTGATGATGGCAGCTCTTGCTCAATGGTTCCTAATGACAGGAATCTAACTAGCGATGAAATATATATCTATTTGTCGAAGTTAGAGAAGCTGACATTAGAAACGATGGAGAAAGTAGTTCCCAAGATTAAACATCGAAACAATATGGAAGGATATGAAACACCAACCATCGCAAGCTTGAAAAGATTGAAAAGTCTTCTTCTCACGCACCTCAACAATATTTACCGGCGATTTTTGGACTACAACCATCCCACATTGGCTCTTTGGAAATTATACCTGAAGAATGTTCGGAACTTAATCCGTTCACACTTCAGGAGTGAGGTCAGCAACCAATGGGCGGATAAACTGAGCGGTATTAGCTGACAGGACCCAGGTGGCGTTTTCACGAAAGTGAATGCTATATTTCGCAAGAGGTCTTGAGTGAAGGTATCAAATCTTAAACTTGCTAGTGATCAGATAAATCTTCTTGATAGGGCTGGTATCGAACTCAACGGTACGACTCCGGATACAAATAGAAACAGGATCATATGTGATGGATTACAGAAACTTGCTCTGATTGGAACTCATTTTGAATCAGTCCATCTGCCACACCCTGAGAGAGGGAATCAAGTCCTTTCAGAAGTTGTTGAAGCAAAAGTTTCCGACTTCAAATCAAGCCTGAACGGCGAACCCGTTCTTCATTTCAATGAAACATTGACGTCCGACCTCATACCGAGCTCGAATCTTGTTGATTATTTTGTCAGCTATGATCGCTTGTGGGTCATATTTCGCAGGATAAACAACAAGAAAACTTGTGGTATAGATGGTGTTCTGAACAAAGTACTTCGACATTTGCCGGAGGTTGCTATTAGAGATTATTGTATATTGTTCAACAATATGTTGAACAATTCATATTTTCGAAATCAGTGAAAGAAGGCCAAGGTATTTCCGATCTTGAAGAAAAGAAAAGAATCTTCGTGCCCTAAAAGCTATCGCCCGATTAGCTTGTTGCCTAACATTAGCAAGGTTTTCGAAGTGATGCTGAACGATGCGTTAAACGCCCACGTTGGAAAGTATTAGTTGATGCCGAATTGCCAATTTGGTTTCCGTGCCAGGCATTCGACTACACATGCGATAACGAAAGTAACCTCAGACATCTGTTGGAAACTAAATATAAGAGAATGTGTTGGAGCGTGTCTCATTGACATGGAGAAAGCCTTCGATACGGTTTGGTTAGATGGACTGATTTTTAAACTTCTACAGGACAAGTTCCCCAGTCACCTTGTCGCCATGATGTGTAATATGTTGTACGGGAAATCATTTCTTGTAACTGATGGAAATTCGACAACAATGCGCGATTTCAAGGTCTTGAATGGTCTACAGCAGGGAACAGTTACTGCGCCTCTGCTTTTCTCAATATTCATTCGCAAGCTATTGAAAGGCTTTGATTTTAATATATCGCCAACGCGATCATTGGTAGCGTTTGCTGATGATCTTACCATTTATACGGCAGATCGGAAAGCCACAGTAGTTCAGAGCAATCTGCAAAAAATGTTTAATGACGTGCAGCTCTACACCGACAATTGGCGAATGAAAATCAATGCGCAAAAGTGCGAAACAATTTTATTTCGGACAACATTGCAGTTGGTCAGTCAAGACCTGGAACGTAATTGGAAAAATTTCCACATTATGGCTGGTGAGGGTAGTACAGAACAGATTCCACATAAATCCTGCGTTCGATACCTCGGTGTTTATCTCGATCAGTATCTGTATTATAACGAACATGTTAAAATCATGCTCAGTAGGACGCAAAAGGTGTCCCTTCGAAGACTCTTTCAAATTTAGAGTGCCAAGTGGGC
The DNA here is from genome assembly GCA_963969285.1 of Odontomyia ornata. Lineage (NCBI taxonomy): Eukaryota > Metazoa > Arthropoda > Insecta > Diptera > Stratiomyidae > Odontomyia > Odontomyia ornata. Next base: position 271,259,185 of record OZ017741.1, on the reverse strand, counting down.
CATTAAGTTTTTCTAATTGTATAATGTTTTTGAAACTTTGCTTTATGTTTTTATAAAAAATGTTATGGACTTACATAATAAAGCACCTTGAATTGACTTTTAACTTGTACACATTATTGTACAAAATGGCTTACGCTATAATGTCACCTTTATCACTGACTATTTGGCAACCAGTACTATTGAAATTCATGGATTTTCCTGTTTTCACTAATTAGAAAACTGGTAGAAGGTTCGAACAAAATTCTAGATTATATAGAACGTTATTCACAGAAGCCTCCACTGCTTTCATTGGGTGTCTGACATCCAGAAGAAGCTTTACATCATCAACATTTTTGGCATCTAACATACAGTTCTTAGCTACTGTTACATATTTAGTCGATAGCATTCTTGAATTAGCCATCCAGCCGCTACAATTTGTCATTTGCGCCTTGCTCTGGGAACAATAAACCAATCATCCGATGTTGAATTTGCAACTGTCAAACAAAACAAGTTCATTGTGTCAGGTGTTTCTTGGTTTTATTCGTTGTTGTTTTTGACTGCATTTTGTAAGTTGAGTACAAAACCCTTCTGACATGAGCGTAAGTCTGTCTACCCAACTTGTTTTATTTTTAAATGCAAGATTGCCACATCGATAATGATTTTTGATGTGGTTCTTCGTAAATAATGCATTCATTGTACTCGCTGGGTGGTTATTCCAAACTATTACCGATATCCTGCGGGAGTTTGCTTTTTACAAAGTCAGGCGGAATCGTCTAACCACTGCTTTTAATAATCATTATCATTGACTTATATTCCTTGCCTAGATCTGCCAAAAGTAGAGTCTAAGTCCATTCATCGTTGACAGCAATACCCGTGCCTCATAATTTATGGGCAGGTACTAATATTGTCTTGATAAATTGTAGCATGATTGACCAATTTTCCAACTTAGTGTTGATGATTGTTGCCAGCAAACCAACCCGTCATATCAATCCACTATCATCGGATGCTGCTTAAAGATTCTGCCAAATTCCTTCAGCCGTACTTTTAGTTTGAGTGTGACTGTAATTAACTGGCACCACGATTAAAGTTGCGAGTAGCTTGGCCTTTGTGCTCATATCTCCTTTCACAGCCTTTGTCGGATTCCTCTCCGAGTTTGTACTGTTGATAAAGCTCCATAAACCATGAAGTTCGAGGATCACCTGTGCTAAAATTTTCCAGCGTTGATAGTTTCCACAACCTTTCAAGCATTCTATAGACCCCGTTTGGAATAGTATATTCTGTGCTGGCATTGTAAGTTTTTTGGTTACACTTCACGCGTGGTACATATTATTAATTTAATGCAATATTGCAAAACTTTCGATGATTTTAAAAAATATGATTCTACCAAATTGTAGAACTGAAAAAATTTGTAAGAAAAACTTCAATTTAAACCGACTCGTTGGTACCCATAACCTAATGTGCGTAGATTTTGGGTATGAAGTTATTTAAAACTGAGAAATATCGAAACAACATAAGTCTAGCGAGCAACAACACAAGACAAGCATACAAAGTGGTGAAAAGCTTGAGGCTATTAGCCGAAGATCACGCTCTGCCATGATGACATCGGCAATATCATCGCTGATAAAAACAAGATTGAGAAAAGATGGACATAATTTTTCAAGAACGTCCTTAATCCTCCGTACAGCTCCAGAATATCGAAGTCTATAGATATTCGCGGAGAACTTCCATTGGCCCCACCGATTCTGGATGAAGTTTGTTCCATCGTCAAAGCCCGAAAGAAACATAAAGCACCAGGCATCGATGAGATTTCCGTCGAGTTTATAAAATAAAGTGGCAGCGGTGTTCAGTAACCCATCCATAAAGTTATCCTGCGCATTTGAGAAGAAGAACATATGCCAAACGAATGGAGCTAGTTAATTGTATTCCCTATCCATGAAAAAGGTGACAACGTACAGTGCGTCAACTATAGGAGCATATCATTACTTTGTACTGCGTACAAAATTGTTTCAAAAATCATAGAAAACAAAATCAGATCATACGCCAACCGTATTTTTGGGGAGTATCAAGGTAGTTTAGAGTAAATAGATCGACAATGGACAAATTGAATACAGTTAAGCAGGTACTTGAAAAATGCTGGAGCTCAACATAAACGAACATCAATTTCGTTACTTTAAGAAAGCATACGGCTGTATTGATCGTAACATACTGTATCAAATAATGCTTCGCTTTTTTGTCCTAGCCAAATAGGTCCGTCTAACAAAAATAACAATGTCGTCAACAACCTCCCAAGTTCGCATCAATAACCAGCTTACCGATTCCTTTGCCACAAATTTCGGGCTAAAGCAAGAGATGGGCTGGCCCCAAAGACATATAAATAATTTCCTCTGCTTCTCCTTCCCCTTTGTTTCCCGAGAGCTTTTTCTTTCCTCTCTTCAGAAGAATCACTTCCCTCACTGACACCCGCGCACACCGACAAAATTTCATTTCACGTGCACATGATCGCGCCTTCATTACCATTCGTTCAGTTTGAGTACAACACAACAAACGTTCTCTCTCAGAAACCTCGTACATCAAAGTTGATGAAAATTTTTAGAGGCTAGAAAACTCATGTGTTAAAACTGATGAAAAATTCGTAAGTTTTTAACTAAAAAAAGAGAACTAAAGCACCGATTTCGTACACGTGGTCTTCAAAACCAAAAACTTTATAGACGTGAACATGTATCGGAGTGAAGCTTAGTGGAAAAATAAAAACATATCACTTCAAACCTCAACTTCACACAACTTTAACGAGGGTTGCTAATTGCTTCGGCTCTCGTGACCGGTTGCGGATGTAGTACTCTCTATATCTCTGGCTGGCCCCATTGCTATTTAGTTTGGCTCTGTAATGCGTCATTAGAAAGCTACCTATCGATACAAGAGGTACGTTATTATTCTAGTCGAGCCAATTAGTAGCCTATGTGGACAACCCCAACATTTTGTTACGGTCGTTAGCCACCGCCAAAGAACTTTTCCTGAAACTCGAAATTGAAGCAATATTAGTTTAGCTACAATTCAATGAGAATAAAACAAAGGTCAGTGCGCATTCGAGGAAAAATAACTAAAATAGTCAAAATATCACACTTGGCGAATACAATATCAAAAATGTGGGCAAATTTGTGCATTTCGGCGACAGAATAATTAGAAAGACACCCAAATAAAATATTTTATACAGTTTTGATGATTCTGAAGACCAAAAAACAAAGCTCCAAATATACAAATCTGTGAAAAGACCTGTGTTATGCTATGACCATAGATGTTAGAGACAATGGATACGAAATGCATCGAGAGAAGTGAAGCACTATATGAAGCAGCGTGAAGTTGGCGCGTTATTAGCTGTTGATTCGAATTTCAAATAAATTTGACGTGACGTCTCCCACTAATTTTCGCATCTTAAACTAAATCAATTTTCACACTTGAACGATATAAAAGATTGAACATGACTTGCCCTACGAAGGATACGTCCCTGACATGCTTCCTATAGCTGTTTTTACAATCCCACACACTTCACTACATTTTCCGATACAAAAACACTCGCGATCCGTAACAAACTTTTCAGCTTGATTAATTATTACATTTGCACGCTTTTGCACTAGATTCAACATGGTTTTTCTTAAAAAATTGTTTTGTGTACAATTTCGAATTCATATTGATTAGACGTTTCCCATCATCGTCGAATTTTCACCAATCATATGTTTTCAATCATATGGTTGATATTTTGTTGACAATTCGGGGGTTAAGGTGTAAGAGGAGTGGGCTTTCTCTCAGAAATCCACTTGAATGTGTGGATTCTCTAGCGGCGTGAAAGGCGGGAGGATTTCAATTCGCATGCGAGAGGAAGGCAAATATGTAGTAAAAGTACTTCACTCACGTATGGATGAAAATAAGCTCATTTCGTGTCCATTACTTTATATGTCTTTGGCTATGACCCTAACTAAAGCATCTGCAAGCATATTGAACGCCTTTGAGTGACGGGTCCAAAGGCGGATATTTTGAGCGAAACTAGGCGAAGATCAATAGCAAATCCGATACAACCATTAGCTGTATGATATTTTGATGAGTCGGAGGTCGCAACGATTGTAAGACTGCAGAAACCGCGATGAGCTGAATCATACAGACGAACAACGAATACCCGAAAAACTATTCGTTGGAAGAACTGAAGGGCGGAATCCGAGGAAATGTTAGTCTGACCCGGTAAACGAAGACAGTTCATCGCTGTTTGGATTTCAAAATAGGAGGACGCGGTCAATGAACCGAGATAGTTGAAGGCGCTTGTTGCAGGAAGCGAAGGCCTGAAAGGAAAGAAGTTGTGTAAAACAGGCTTATCGAAATAACTTGTTTATTCTGCGGACGGAAGCAGACTGAGAGAGAATACATGACATGAAAATTCGTTTATGATGGTCTGTCTCCTTAAAAAGATATGACCAGAGTTCTAAGTGTAAGTTCTAAATTTAAAAGTTAATTCAAATAGTGCAACTATGGCAAATTGATTATTTTTTTATAAAAGTGGCTATAGAGGTGAATTATAGTTGTTCTTCGGTAGAGCAGCATCGCCATTTTTTGCAACTTCGATATGATTCTCGATTGTGGACATCTTCTAAGGCATCGTCAGGGTATTCACTATTTTTCGTTTATAGTGTTTTTATTTTTAAAAAGCCAAGCGATTTGTAATTGCGTGGGGCTTTAATGCATTGTAGACTTGAACGCCTGCGTGAAACAACTCCACTGTTCAGTCTGATCAAAGGATGTTGCAATATTTTTTTCTTCCCTATCAAAGTTGTAACTTTTTAATCTTATCACGCTTACGTTAGACACCTTTGCAGTAGCAACATTGTAATATTAATATTATTTTAAATAATATCCTTGTTTTTTATTCCCACGCAAGCAGTTTCGTTGTGGGAATTACCAGTAATATTTTTGACGTCGATGGTTAAAAAGAGGCCTCATTCACAAAATGCTTCAGCTTATAAATTATTTAAGCTCACTGTACATTTAAAAAACCTTAACATCTCACTTAATTCGAAATATGCATATGGCATCAGCAATTGGAATAGATTTATTAAGAAAATGTCTAATTAGAACATTTGACATACATAACTGAAATTTGGATCAAATAGAATATATTTTGCTTAAAATTCGCTTCTCTATCGATTTCCTGGACTAAATTGAATAAAATTGCCATTATTCCTGTGAAAAGGGGTAGCATCCACCCCTTGGGCAAGATTTTGATTCTTACCTCTTCCTCTGTTGAAATTTTATGTAAATCCGTCCTATCTCAAATTATTTGGAGGTGAAACCAGCTAGCATTTGTACTACTCTATCAAATGAGGGTTTCGCATATTGAAATATATGCAATACAAAGTTTGGGCTATTTGGGATATTTTGTATTGTTATTTTTGAGTGAGCACGTTAATTTGCCAATAGTGAAATAATTTATGAGCATCTCATATAATTTCTCTTTGTAAATCAAAAGGATCGATGTTTCTTTCCCATTCATGCTATTTCAAAATACATAATGGTTATAGTAAATATAAATTCAGTATTACTTCTATTTATCACTGTTTTTGCATCACGGATAGTCTTGAAAGACGTATGTAGCTATAGTACCTACGTACGAGTATTTCATTACTTTAAAGTCAACATACGTATTTCAAATGTATCATTTGACTTTTGGATCGTACACAATAAATTCGTCCATAGATATTATTTGTACGTAGCAAATGTATGCACGGAAGTTCTCTTTAGGAGACAAATTTCTACTCGTTCGATAGTTCCACTCCTGTGTGTTCGTGGAAATTGCTTTGAAAACTTCTCTGCTTCCTGTTTTTCTTTCATCTTCCGAACGATTGCGTCGTGTTTGTCTACAGTGGCCAACTCTATCGACCAAAAGAGCTATAAATTTTTTCCAGTTGATTTTTTCCCTCCGCTTATTTGACGGAAGGAAGATTCGTGGTAAACTACTATCCAGGGATCGATTGTACTTTGTGATTAATTATAGTGTTTCATTGCTACTGACCACCAGTCTACCCGCAATGCGGTGTGCGTGGAATTGGATGTAATTAAAAAAGGGAAAAGGGATAGTGAATCTTTTGAAGCGATTTGGATTCAGTATGTGATACCACCCAATAGGATTTAACTGTAACTAGAAATTGTAAGGCTCAAGAGAACTGTCTTACTTTTCTGTTTACCGTAGCTATGTTTAAATAGGAATTAAGGGTATTATTTGGGATTTTTGGCGGGTATCAATAAGACGATTGCCAGTTGGAAATTGTAGTCTTAATAAGATTTTTTCCACCAACTTACCGAACCTCATTGAAATTTTCACCTGTCTGTCCGTCCATTCATATTTCTGTTACAAAAGCTTTCTCGGAAAGTTTAATAACTAAAAGCGCAAAATTTGAAGAATATATCAGACGCGATCGCCTCTTGAAAATTTGAGTGTTGAGAAAAATTTTAAAGCATCTCAAAGGGGGTCGGTCCCTAAAAATTTTTGTTACAAAAGGCAATCACAATGAGTATCAAGTGAAAGGCATTGAAGTTATCACCTTCCATTTACTTTCCTCATCATTTTTTCACGCGCATTTAAGATATCACCTTACACAGCTTTCCTCCTTTACTCTCGCATTCGACCCAAAACTGTATTTAGGCCATTACGCTCTTCATATTTGTCATCACGCAACATGCACATTTTTTATTACCTGAAATACGAGTAGCAGTCAAACTAATCGATGACCAAGCTGATCGTTTCACCTGAAGCGACAACCGTTGTGCAAACGCCGCCGGTATGCTAAATTAAATCAACTGCACCCAGATAGCATTTGTTTGCTTAGCAATTAAAAGATTATAAATTTAAGTGGTCAAGATATTGAAGTGCTTTTGTAAAGAGCGTCCTGTAAAAGTTATAACGTTTTATGAACTTTGTTTCTTTTTTGTAAGCCGCGGAACAATTAGTCATAACTTTGATGAAAACTTTTGAAAAAGGCTCTTAAAACTGCGTCATTGTGCAGGGGTAAGGATATATATCAACAATTTGCTCTTTCTGATTACAACAAAATAAATACCTTAGAAGTTGAAATTTACTTAGCTTTGTATGATTTGATTTCTAAATTTAACATAATGATGATTAATTTGCTTTATTGACGATATACTATTTAATATTAGTTTTGTGTTCTACTTTTTAATTTATATACAACATAAAGCGGATTTAAACAAAAATATAAATCATAAAATTTAATAGCCCTGAGGACACTCTAATTCGCCGAATAACTGGGCGAATAATTAGCGGACGCATGCAACCATGCATAAACCCGTTTATAGGTTCGTCTATAGTCAGTGAAGAAGGACGTGTGACTTCCAACATGAAGGAAGTGCGGCTCGCTCTTATGGCGTTGCGCCTAACGAGATGAAACAGAACAAACGGATATCCAACAAGCAAAAAAAAACCTAATATTCCTCTACCTGGCCTAATTTAGCACTTGACGTAATTTACTACCTTACCTAATTACCCATCCGTTCAACCCATCCTACGACTATATAAAGTCATTTCCTTGAACACATCCTGTGGACACTGTAGATGGGTTGGAGTAGTCGAAACGCGTCTGCTCACACAACAAAGCAAGGCTCGGCGGTTAAAAAAAAACTATTTCCACTATATAGTATGTGTTATAACTAATATAGATATATATATATATATATATATATATATATATATATATATATATATAAATATATATATATATATATATATATATATATATATATATATATATATATTGGGCCAAAATTTGGATAAAAATGACAACAAAAACTGAGTGAGAGGCTTTATTCTTTATCACAAAACATATTAAAACCCGCTGAAATGAAAATTGGGCGAACAAGGATATTCGATTAACACGTCATGATTAATTTGATTCCTATTTTGTAACATAAATTGTGAAGAAAGGATAGTAGATAGGGATTAAATAGGCAGGATGTGATTGTTTAGGTCCTTATAAGCTATCAGTTAGTTTTGCCCCTAACCGATTTTGAACTTTTGCCTAGCAAAGTTGAGCCTCTTATTGCTAAACAAAACACCTCATTTAGAGATCTAGTACTAGCCAGATTTCAATTAGCAATAATACTTAGATATTTCGTGACAGTCAATTTCTATAAAAGCCTTAATATTTTTTTTTCAAAGTGTCTGCTCCACTTATATCACAGATCATACCCGAAGTACGGAAGGCATTGAATATAGTTTTAAGCGATTAGATAATAGTAAGTAAAACACTGATATCTTTTCTTTATAATATATTTCAAATCTGATAAATAACACAAAAAAATTTTTATTGTAGTGACTGAGCATTATCTTCACAAAAGAGGCTTGTTGAAAAATGTCTTCAGAATACTCTACAAATATTATCCTGAGCTTGACGGATTCGGCAGGTATCACACTGTGGTGTACTTGTGTTTGTTTTGGCAGGAATTCAATTTTTGCATCCTTTTATCACAGGCATCCTTGATATGATGCTAGATGACCAAATACATCGCACTTGACACAGTATAATCTTTCTTTTGGCTGTGTCTGAGCCAATTTACCTCAATGGCAATATCCTCACATTTGACTAAACTGTAATGCCTGGTGCAGTTGGCAGCTGAAACGTTTGGAGTACTCGCTGCACAAGCCAAACGTTCCTGATTCTACACCCGTAGATGACAACAAAATTTATTTTGAGAGATTCTTTGGGCGGACTTTAAGCTCACTTAGTTATGATACGTGCTGGTTTAAAATTAGACATACGACAGATCACAAAAGCATGGTACTGACCATATCACCTTCTCGAGTGCCAATACATTCGATCAAGATAATAAGGTACTCTAACGATCTCTTGTCAAAGACCCAAAAGGGGCTACAGTGCGCAAGAAAAAACAAGTGATAACTTTTGGTATCAATCGTTTTTGGGAAGTATTTTTACCTCACAACTAAAAAAAAGGAGGTATTTTATCTGCTGGAGGACACTTGGACTTATATTGTTTGTTATTTGAACCAAATAAAATCGTGACTTTTGTTATCAATGGTCAATCGTATTATTCCAAAGTTTCTGTCAGCAATAAATTTGGCAGCTGGTGTTTCTTCCTGTAACATTTCAAGGAGATCAACTGTGTTCTCTCCAGTGCACAGGCCCTTCGACAGAAAAGTGTGACTTTTCTCCTCCTCTAGCGTGTATGTGAAGCGTAGAACTTACTCATTATTTATAGTATCTCCTGCTGTCTTGAAGTCGCCGAGTGATTTGGCCTTGATGGTAGTTTATCCAGAGCTTACTTGAAAATTTTCGATTTTTTTTCAGCCGTCAAAAGCTGAACCTTAACGCTTCCACGCTGCCCAAAAACATTCATTTATCGTCGGTAGTTTTTCTTTCTTATTGGTTTGGCCCTGAGGATTATTAGGTTAGCCTTCTCATGTATTTTTCTCTTGAGATAATTGATAGAATTATTTTGTATATTCTTATTCATTTTTACCAGATTAAGTTTCTGCATCCTTGTTTTTGAAATTTTGCAATCGATTTCATCAATTATTGCTTCAAGGACAGCCTGATGTTTTGCAATAACTGCGATCTACAGCGCTCAGAATTTGGTCGGTGTTTTAAACAGGTTTTCTCACTTCTTTAAGCTTTGACATTGTATCTTTCATATCAGTTTTATTCCCATGCCCAAATGTGATGATTTTGCTGGTATTTATGACAAGTTTCTTCAACATTTCTTTCAATGAAAGAATCGTTAGCCTTAGTTTTTCGTTTTCTTTCGTTTTTTTATCTAAATCTTTATTGTATGTCACTTTTTGAAATGGCAAAATGCTCAGACGAATAAGGACTGGATGGGCTAAGCTCATATAAAAAGCATAGGAGAGCATGTGACCGGTTTCTGTTCGCTTCCAAAGGATCTGTCTGTCATTTTCTCTCCCTCTGCCACTTGCCGCTCATTTTCTTGTCCCAGAAGCTCACTCAATTGGATCTGTCTGTCAAGTTGACTGAGCCAAATTGAACGCCAAAATGGCAAATTGCAAGTTTTGTCGTGAATTTTATCCGATATTAAAACTGTGAAAAGTGTTCGCGATCTGAATTCATTCCAAGTGTTCAAACATTCTATTGTGCTTTGTGATCCAAATAACTTTAACGTGTGACACTGTGAAATTAATTTACAATTTTAAAGCGGAATTTGTAGTGCCTTCGTGTGAAAATTATCGTCGAAAAGGATCTGTAGGTGCTTTCTTTCACAGATAAGTAGTTAATATGTGAATGTTTTGCATATTTTCCTCATAACGGTGAAGGTTTTACAAATAGAAAACAAAACATGTTTGTTTGTGCAATTTTGCTCTTTTTTAAGTTGTAAACAAGAGCGTAGCCGTAGAAAAAGTGTTCACAGGAGTTGATGCGACCACAAAGTCACGTGGTTGTCCACTTCAGTATTATTGAATTACAATATTTGTGCCGCCTCCCTATACGATTGGACACCTACATGTTGCCCCAAAAATTGAAACGGTGCCCTTACACTTCTTAAAGTTTTACATTTATGTAGATTAATATATGACCCACTGGAAATTCCACGGAGACCCTCGACAACCAGCTGGCTCCCATCTTATCAGACGCATCGCTAAAGACGAGCAAAGAGCTCTGGATTGAAGTGAAAGCGGCTTTTAGGACCGTGGTAGAACGGACATCAAGCTCGGCCAAGGGGAATGATTGTTTTGATGATGAGCGCCAGAACTCGTTAGATAAAAAGAATCAGGCGTACAAAGAATACGTAGGTAGGAAAACCAGGACAAAGAGAGAACACTATGAAAATCTCAGAAGAGTAGTGAATAAGATAATTAGGATTAAGAAAAGAAAATACTATGATGACCAATTGGGAAGTATAGATGTAAGTCTAGTGAGCAACAACACAAGACAAGCATACAAAGTAGTGAAAAGCCTGAAACGTGGTTATCAGCCCAAAACCACGCTCTGTCGTGATGACATCGGCAATATCATTGTTGATGAAACCAAGATTAAGGAAAGATGGACATCATATTTCAAGAACCTGCTTAGTGCTCCGCACAGCTCTAGAACATTGGAGCCTTATAGATATCTGTGGCGAGCGTCCTTTGGCTCCACAAAGGACGCTAGATGAAGTTGGTTCCACCATCAAACCCCCGAAGAATAATAAAGCACCGGGCATTGATGAGATTCATTGATCAGATTCATTTTCATTGACTTCAACCAAGCAGACGACAGTATTGATCGCAACGCACTTTACCAAATAATGCTTTGCTTTAACATCCCAGCCAAATTAGTCCATCTTACAAAATCACAAAGACGTTGATTACCTCCCAAGTCCGCATCAATAACCAACTCACCCATGCCTTTGACACAAATATCTGACTAAAGCAGGGAGATGGGCTGGCCCCATTGCTATTTAATTTGGCTCTGAAGTACGCTGTCGATACGCGAGGTGCATTACTATAAAAGTCGAGCCAAGTAGTAGCCTATGCGGATGATATCAACATTCTATCACGGTCATCAACAACTGCCAAAGAACTCTTCCTGAAACTCGACAGTGAAACAAAACTAGTAGGGCTACAAATCAACGCAAATAAAACAAAGCTAATGATGCAGTCGAGGAAAAGTACACAAAATATCACACTTGGCGAATACAGTATCGAGAATGTTAGCAAATTTGTGTATTTAGGCGCCAAAATAACGAAAACGGGAAATGAAAAAGACGAAATACGCCGAAGAATACAGCTCGCAATTAAAATGATTCATTTAATATTTACAATCTTGAAGATCAGCTGCATACACAGGCAAACAAAGCTCCAAGTATACAAATCTGTGATAAGACCTGTGTTATGCTATGGGTGTGAAACATGGACCCTAACCGCAAATATATTAAACGCCTTTGAGCGACGGGTCCTGAGGCGAATAATCGGAGCGAAGCTAGACGGGGACCAATAGCAAATTCGATACAACCATGAGCTGTATGAAGTTTTTCACGAGCCGGAGGTCTCAACGATTGTCAGACTGCGGAAGCTGCAATGGGCTGGCCACATGAATCGTATGGACGAACAACGAATACCCAAAAAGGCATTCGTTGGGAGAACTGAAGGCCGGAGACCAGTGAGGAAACCAAGGAAATGCTGGTCGAACTCGGTCAATGAAAACAGTTCATCGCTGCTTGGAGTTTGAAATTGGAGGAAGCGGTCAATGGACGGAGACAGTTGGAGGCGCTGATTGCAGGAAGCGAAGGCCCGAGAGGGGCTGTAGTGCTAAGAAGAAGAATATAAGACCCTTATGCCTGCGAATTTTCATGGAAATAAAATCATATATAAGTAAAATATCGCCATTTCAATTGTATGGAATCACAACAACAATAACAATATACATACATTTCAAATCGGCCAAGCCACTCTTATTTTCTTCGGATATTCACGAAAATTTAAAGAATACTGGTTTACTCGAATGTGTTCACTAAACCGGGCATTCAGAAACATTATTTAACATGGAACAAAACCGTTATGCGCTTATGAATGAAACTCTGCATTTTCTAGCTGCATTTGAACGATTTTTTGAATATGTGTTGTTTGAATAAATCAAATCATCGATTCATTGCGTCAGAAAAATTCTTTTGAAGCCTAAAATGGTTACAAAGCTCTTCTGTCAGGAGCTTTTTCCTGCATCCTCGACTTGTTTCACCTATGAGTATTAATTTTGGGTACTCATCTTCAGTCATTCATTAAATTGAATCAAGTGTTAAAAGCATGTACCTTAAACGTTTAAATTGCGGAAAAATAACTCAAAATTATACAATCTTCTCCTTTAAAATAGCCACTATTTTGTTTTACGATTACTGGTACCCCTAGTTGAACCAATTCGCAAAGGTGTTCATTATGCATATCATTCCTGTAACTTTCATGCAAATCCTAGCAAACCTGTAGTTTTTCGGATGAAATGTGCCCAATAGTGGGGAGGGGGAGGGGGTGGTACGTGAAAAGCTCGTACGTTTCCCCTTCTCCTGCCTCCCACGGTATCCGATGAGGCGGTTTTAAGACTAGTTTTGGAAAGATCTTATAAAAACCTTTACATTGACACCCTACTCTACTACCAACGGTGAAAAATTATTTTTGAAGGGTCAACTTCCTATATGGGGAGACACCCCTTAAAACCTCTTTTATCTCTCTTGAGCTTTCAAGACTTTTTGACCTGACCTTTTGACTAGGTTTCATGGCTTTAGCTTCTATAGTTTTGGAGAAAAACTGCTGTTTATACAGACGGACGGACAGACAGATACACGTCGTGATTTCAATGAGGTTTGTATTTTAGTACAAATCCCTAAAAAAGAATGAAACGAAAAGCGTATAGGTATGTTTTCAAAAACAAACATGAATTCGTGAAGCATTTATCCAGACTTACCGCGCAAACTCGGCTCTTGACAATTCTTCCATTATTTCTAATCAAACGTGTAAGAGTATATAATTAACCACCACAGCACTACGAAAAAAAATTAATAGTGACACAACTACACACATCGAAAGAACACAGAAAACTCCAAGTAAAAGAACTGCGTAGTCCGTTACTCTAGTGCATTGTTTACGCGCTCGAATCATGACTCATACCGAGCATATGCACACTTTTTAGGGTTTTGTGAAATCATTTTACAAAACCTTACTAAAATCGCGTCCTGTCTGTCTGTCCGTCTGTCACCCCACTTTTTCTCACAAACTACATAAGCTAGAAATATATGATTTTGAAAGTAGACGCAAAGTGACGCCCTCTCTAAATTTATAAGGCATTTAGGGGGGTCTCCCCATATAGGGGAGCGGCCCCTGAAGAAAAAAAGTTCATCGCATGTAGGCAATATGGATATCAAATGAAAGGTCTTGATGAGAACTTTTCAAAACAGGTCTTAAAATGACAAATTCTGCTTTGAGGAATGCAGGGAAAGGGGAAATGCACGAAATATTTGTGTTTTATAAATGGTTCATAATATTGATGCGTTATCAAGACTAACTAAGCGACGGGGTCAAAAAACTTGATACAAAATTGTGGCGAATTTATAAACATGATAACCATAATAATTTTTCGAACTCAATTTATGGAATCTGTATATAAGTTAAATTTCGAGATGCAGAATATATTGTTTGATTTACTAATTGTTTTACAATACCCTTCTAACAGGGGCAGTCTCCTGCTACGTCTACTTGTTTTCCTTGAATTTGTTTAACTTTCGTGACTTTCGTCACTAAACGTGTATGATTCCGGGTGCTCACATAAGGGTTAAGTACATCAAAATACTGTCCTGTAAAGTAATTTGGTTCTACTATTACAGACTAAATCTAGGCGATGATATGAGTTTAATGCTTTTAAGTTGCTCCTGTAGCCAATTTGCAACTATATAGACAGCTATTGACTATTTTAAAAACGTAACCTTAGAAAAAAGTTATAATTAAATTAAATGAAAATAACTTAAATGTGTCAAAACACGTTTGCTCATACAACAAAGCAAGGCCCGACAGCTCTTCAAGAAAAAAATATTAAATTATTAACAATCTTGGATATAATCACTAAAACCATGTCTGACTAAAGTTTTTCAATAAAAACTACAATTTAATCTTTGTTTCACTTTTGATATTACTTGGCAAAAGCTATAGAATACAATATTCCTAGAGAAAAAAATTGAATCCTTGCTTTCTTTAATCTGAGTTAAATATTTACATTGTAGCCAGGCTACTATAAGAGGCGAACGTTGCCGGCAAATAACAATATCCTTCGCTATAAAGCTCATGATGTCTTCATATTCTCGCTGGACTATTTTATGGCTGTGGAAAATGTTCAAAGGGTCTGGTCATAAAGAGTTTTTGGCTACTATCTCTATGATTGTGTTGATTTCTTTCACAGCTATACATCAATGTGGTATTTTATTTGTAAGCTGAAGGATAATCGCTGTATTTATTATGCTATAAAACATGACATGAATGCTCTTAACTATTGCATAAACATTCACTATCTATGGTAACAATCTTGCATTTTGCTGCTCTGCTGTTGCTATTTTTGGTGTTGTTACTTTTGCTGGTCAATTGATTGTGAAATGTTGCTTGGATATTGAGAACATGTATTGCTTTGAGAACCCCATAGTGCTTAGCTGGTAATGAAAACAAAAATTGTTGATGATTGTGATGGTTGTTTTGTTCGTTTATATTTCAGAAAGGACTTCTCGAGACAAAATATTTAACTTCTTTTCATGGCATTTACAGCTGTTTGTACCTATTATGGTACTTTTCAGAAAAACTCATCGTCTAATTCGCACCTCCTTTTCAGTAAAATTTAGCTTCTGTTTACTTATCATCAAAGCCTTCCCATGTCGAAATTTCAAATCTCCATTCAATAGTTTTTTTTTTCTGAAATGGAGTAAGAGGTTCAAATAACAAACTGTAGTACTTAAAAGTATCAGATTAAGTTCAAATAGGAGTAAATACTAAGAAAATAAGTTGAGTATTTGAGCTCAGGGAGGAGATAGAGGTTCATTTAAGAAGCTGTAGTATTGAAAACTATTATAATAGGTTCAAAGAGTAAATGCCATGGAAGAGTTTTAGTAACTTGACCCGGGATACTTGAATGAATTTTGGATCTACTTGATACTGAAACTGAACTTTCTAAACCCAATCAAATTTTGAATGAGCCACAATGTATTCTCTTAGAGATTGAAAATGAAAAGAAACCTACATATCTGATCAATATAATCTATTTCAAACAGAATTTAAACTTCACATAATCATACGTGAATAAATTTTCATCAACTACTTCTTACAAGGTGCTATTTTGGTAGCCATTTGTGCATGATAAAGTGCGTTGGAAAGTTACATCCCCCTCTAACTTCCAGTGAAAATCTGGTGAAATTCGGTTCAGTGGAAGCGAAGTTATTGCGTCTAAAGTGACGGTATGTTTGTGTCATCGATACAAAAATGAGTTTCGAACAAAGAGCTAATGTCAAATTTTGTTTTAAAATCGGTAAAACGTTTACCGAAACATTAGAATTGCGATGATTGTCTATCTCGTGCCAGAGTTCATGAGTGGCTTACACATTTCAGAGATGGTTGTGAGGACACAAATGATAATGAACGTACGGGCCACCCAAAATCAGTGATCACCGAAAACTCCATCGAAATTGTGCGTTAATTTATCAAAAATGAGTCGAAATCATCGTTGAAATTCATGGAATCGGAGTTGAATATCTTAAAACCATCTATCTATCGCATTTTAACCGACCATTTGGGCTTGCGAAATGTCTGTGCACGTTTTGTTCCGCATAAACCAAGGTACATCCACAACATAAATGACACTTTTGTCATAAAAATCCACTCTTGTGACTGATTTGTAGACTAGAAATCGCATTTTAACCATCAATCCCTCACCGTATACGCCTGATATGGCTCCCTGTGACTTCTACTTATTCGATAAATTGCATTTAGCCATGCAAAAAAATAAACGCTTTGCGTCCGTAGAGACTATCCAAAAGGTTTGTACCGACATCCTGAAGGACATTTCGATCAATGACCTGAAACACTCTTTCGAAAAGCTTTTGGATCGTGCAAAACAGTGTATCGAGGCCGTAGGATACTATTTTGAATAAATATACTCAAATTTACTAGATCAAAGCTCCTGTCGTTTCTATTTTAGCTCAGTCTCGTTTATTTTGGTAAACCACTTGGCACACATGTGACGTGTTTTGATGTACATAAGAAGGATAGTTACATTCGAGATGAGCATGCCGTTCGCTATCGGAATCAGCTATTAAGGATAGCTTTAGCACAGTTCTCTGAAATTTTTCTTTTTGGTTGTCCCCATTGGTAGATAGTAAGCAAAAACCTACCATGGACCTGTTTCAGCCATTTTGAGCCTATATTTGCCCCACACAATGTCAATTAATCATTTCATACCTAAATTCAGAGCTTATGTCGGATGAGACGTGTATAAACGATGATCTTACTCCAAGTCTATAAAAGGTGACTTAAGTTCCTGAAAATAGGCTTGAAATTTTGACTGGGTTTCTCAACGGAGGTCACAATTGACGGCCGATTTAGCACCTGACAATGGAATTTAAGGAAATTTGTGCCACTTTTAGCCGCTGAAAGCGGGTTTTATTTTGTCTTTTACGTGCACAATCCTGCTTTCTCTTGGCAAAACTTTTATTTTCGTTGATAAGAGAACAGCAAATTGTTACATCGTTCTCTTAGTAGACCCAATACTTGGTAGACATCCTGCACGCTGCCACCGCCTCAATACTCCATACAGATCCAAAATTTTGTGGCACTGCTAAGCGACTCTTTGACAGTTTGTCGTAATTTTCAAGGACACTAAAAATTGAAGCTACATGGTTGGAGGGATCGCAGTCGATGAACATTCGTTCTCGTTGTTCTGGCGTTTCATTAGAAGAAAGTTTTCCTCCCTGGCCTGATCTGGGTGTGGATGTGGATTTCTCTGTAGACTGACGCACTCACTGATTATAAACACTCGGTTAACTACTCTACTTTAACCATTACTTTTCAATTTGAAAAACAATTCGTAATTTTTTTTCACAATTATCGTTAACTTTAAAGCTAGGCTCGCAATGACAAATCCATCCCGTGCTCAAAATAAATTCTTCGATTCCTCGCGGTCTCGCGTGAATAGTTTACGCGAGGGCTCCTTTCAGTTAGTTTCCATATTATTTCGTGATATTTCCTGCCTTCCAGTTTCGTGAGATTTGCTTTAAGTCCCATGAGCAGGCTGTATGGTTGGAATGCTTTTGGCATTCCCATTAAGGATAGTGGATTGTGTTTTTAAGATTCTATTGATGGTCATAGCCGATTGTGTTTTTAAGATTCTTTTGGTTTTCTGATTAAAATGTGGCAGCAAAATAACTGAGATAAACCACCTGTTTGCTTGGTAGTTGAAAGCGAGTGGCACCTACGCCCGTCTCTGGTGAGGAAGAACAGAGGTCACGGAATCCTCAACTAGAGCGCCCTCGAGGGAAGGGTAGCAGGCTACAAAATAATGAAATTGAATCAAAACTCATGACGCGGTCAAGAAAAAATACCTCGAATACACAAAATATTATAAAACCTGAGTGAATATATGTATTTAGGTGCCAATGTATTGAAAACCAATACTGAAAGAGACGAAATACGCCGAAGAATACAGCTCGCCGATAAAATATTTTTTTTCAGTTTTGACGATCTCCAAGTATACAAATCTGTGATAAGACCCCATGTTATTCTATTCGTGCAAAATATGAACCCTAACCCAAACATTCACAAACATATTGAACAGCTTCGAGCGATGGGTGCTGAGGCAAACAACTGGAGTGAAGTAAGACGGGACCAATGGCAAACTCGATACAACCATGAGCTGTATGAAATTTTTGAAAAGCTGGAGGTGCCAACGATTGTAAGGCTGTGGAAGGTGCAATGGGCTGGCAACGTGAACTGAGTGGATGAAGAACTGATACCCAAAAAGTATACGTTGGGAGAACTGAAAGCCGGAGACCAGTGGTGAAACCGAAGACACACTGGTCTGGATTGATCGATGGAGACAGGTAATCGCTGCTTGGATTTCAGTAATGGAGGACGTAGTCAATGAAATAAGACAGTTGGAGGTGGTTGTTGCAGGAAGTGAAGGCCAGAGATGGGCTGTTGTGATACAAAAAAGAAGAAAAAGCAGTTCGCATAGTATTGCGGCTAGAGCGCTCACCTGGTAACGCGAAGTCCCCCGGTTTGAATCCAGTTGTTGACAACGAGATTTGTTTCCAATGGTGCTTTAGATAGACTATAACCTTGTTCAGTTATGATATGTGCTGGTTTAAAATCAGAATATAACGTATTTGGTTGAACGGGCATACGGCGAATGCATGGTACTGACCATATCACCTTCTTGAGTGCCAAAACATACGATCAAGATAATGAGGTGCTCTAATTATCTCTAAATGAGGGTTTAAGAGAGGTTGTGGTACGAAAACTAGAAAAAACTAAGTAAAAATTGATTTTAGTCGCCTTTGTATCCATTTGATGGTTTCAGATTCAATTTCGGTAGAGATCCTTTATATTGAAAAGATAGTGGTTAATTTTTACATTTTGAAATGTAGTTACGTTATGATTTGTACGTATGCATAGTGATAGTAATTGTGGCTATTTTATAACGCAACTGGAGATATCAATATAAATTTCCCTTTAACCAATTGGTGCTGTAAGTGATGTTGATATATAATTGAATAATATTCCCAGTAAATGCATTAAAATCCTCAAGTTCAAAGGCGGTCCGATACGTTCTTAGCCTATAAAAGAAAAACAAAATTTTTGGAAAGGTGGTAATTTATTTCTTAACATAATCTCCTCTTAGCCCGATACACTTGATCCAGCGATGCTCCAACTCCTTGAGCCCATCTGGAAAATACGTTTTCTCGAGGTCTGCAAAAAAGGCCTCTGTGTTGGTGACGACCTCCTTCCCTTGACTCAAGTATCTGCCCGGCGCGCAACTTTTTCAAGCTTGGAAACAAAATGAAGTCAAACGGGGCGAAATCTGTAGAAAACGGTAGATGGGGTAGCAGATCGTAGCCCAGTTAGAGTGATTTGGCCGTGGCAATGGCGGAGTCGTGAGCCAGTGCATTGTCATGGTGTAAAAGCACTTTTCTCTGCTAAATTGGGCCTTTTTGCGATTCGTCGTTGAATCGGCCAATAATTCGGCATTGTAGAGTCTTGTGAAAGTTTCACCTTTCTCCAGGTAGTCAATGCAGATCACACCTTGCGAATCTCAGAAAACAGTGGTCATCACCTTTCCGGCCGATAGGACAATTTCTGCGTTCTTTAGAGCATGTTCGTCAGGCAAATTCCACTGTTTTGAATGCTCTTTGGTTTCTACTGTGTACCACTGAACCTATATTTTGTTGAAAATCACAAAACGACGCAAAAACTCCTTTGGATTACGCTTCAACAGTGTCAAACACTGCTCAGAAATCAATCACGGCTGCGTTTATTGTCCGGTGTGATCAAATGAGGCACTTATTGCACCAACAGCTTTCTCATGCCAAAAAATTCACGCAGAATATGGCCTGCACGATTTTTTTCGAGATACCTACCATCTCAGCTATCTTTCTACCTCGTGAATTTTTGTCACGTTATCCTACGTGGTAGCCGTTTTTGGGCCACTTGGGTGTTGTTCATCAAAAACCCACGCGCGACTACGTTGAAACTCGTTAGACTAAGTTTTTACAGTCACCGTCGCAGGAACAGAGTCGCTGTACATAGTATCTAAGCGCTATTCGATTTCGCTGAGTGATTTTCCTTCCAAAAGCTCTTTTTCTATTTTTCTAAAATCCGTGGACACGTCCGCGGTCAAAACAAAATTAAGAGTCCAATTCGGCTGAAATTTCGATAGGAGCCGCCTACAATAATGTACTGCATCATAGTATAGTACGATTCCGTAGTGGTGATATCGGAAGGTGAAACTAAGTACTTAAATATGTAGCAAAGAATTGGTTTGAAATTAATTTCAGCATTTGAGAAAATTGAGTTTTCAGCGGAAAAAATATCTAACTTGATCACTAGCAATCTGCGCTCACTTTTCCATAGCTCTTCCCTTACATCAGTCCAGTTTTAAGAACAATGTGTGACGATTAAATCAAAAAAATATTTCTAAAGTAAACATACGAGGTTCATTCAACAAGTACTCAGCCTACAGAAGAAAAACGAAAATTTTGGAAAAGTGGCAATTTATTTTTCCACATAATCTCCTTCAAGCTCGATACACTTGGCCCAGCGATGCTCTAACTTTTTCAACCCGTCCAAAAAATACATTTTCTCAAGGGCTGCAAAATAGGCCTCCGTGGCGGCGATGACCTCCTCCTTCGACCCAAATCTATTTCCGGCGAGTGAGTTTTTCAGGTTTGGAAACAAAAAGTAGTCACAAGGGGCCAAATCTCGAGAGTACGGTGGATGGGGCAGCAATTCGTAGTACAATTCGACCAATTTGGCCATGGCGACGATGCAAGAGTGAGCCGGCGCGTTGTCGTGGTGGAACAGCACTTTTTTGCCAAGCGGGGCCGCTTTTCTTCAATTTGACGTCAAATCTGCCCAATAAGTCTGCGAACAAACTCGTTGAACATATTCTCGACGGTCACCATGGAAGGAGAAGAGTCACCGTGTACAGCATCCAAGCGATCTTTGATTTTGCTGCGCGTTTTCCCTTCCAAAAACCAGAATCAAATCACTGCATGATATTGTTCTTTTTCCATTTTTGTACAACCGACCGACACGCTCGCTTCCAAAGGCTATCAAAACAAAACTAAAGAAGGGAATTGACTGAAACTTTGACAGTAGGCTACTAAAAGAATGTACTGCACAATGGTAAAACTCTTTTGTAAAAGCAGCGCCATCGGGCAGTGAGGTTAAGTACTTGTTGAATGACCCTCGTATAAATAGTTTCATTTAACCGCAATCTTACAAAAGTAGTTTTCTTCAGGGATAAGACTAAGGCAGCCTTTGATGGGATAAAACCTTATAAATATTATAGGCATGTACAAATATTACTGCTACTCAAATTTATATTCAGTTCAAAAAATAATAGAAGCTTATTCAAATTCAAACTTAACAAAATATGTGAAAAATATTCGTATTTACTACAATTATAAATAATGCTAGTAAAGATTAATTTTTGAAAACATAAAACGTATTCTAAAACCGCGCATGATGATATTAAGTAAAATAACAGAGTTTAAGGGAAAATGTATACTAAAAGTAACACCTTAGAATCGAAAATGGTTTTATGGCAAACAGTTCCTAAGACAAGAGTAAATTAGCAAATAATCGAATTAAATACTTTTACATTGTGACAAAAAAGTGTCCGTAATTTGCAAATAAAGCGCAAAATATTTTATTATTCGTCAATATTTATTTTGTCGCCTTCAAAGTAATCTCCATCAGATGCAATATACCTACGCCAACGATTTTTCCAGTCCTCGAAACACTTTTCATATGCACTTTTTGGGATGGCCTTCAATTCCTTCAGAGAGTTTTGTTTTATCTTTTTGAGCGACTGAAAACCGGTTCCATGAAGGGGCAAATTCAGTTTGGATAGCAAAAAAAAAATCACACATAGCCAAATCTGGTGAATACGGTGGTTGATCGATGGTATTTATTACGTTTTTGGCTTTAAATTCAGTCACAATCGTGGCATTATCATCTCAACGGGATGAGTCGAGCAAAAACACGTTTCATATTCAAAATATCCACCATCATTCGAACGGGCTCACGAGAGATGCTGAACTCTCTTTTCATCTCTCTAACACTTGCATGACGATTTTCAAGCACCACTTTTTTAATGTTTTCATCAGTTGAAGAAGTTGAAGGTCGTTCGGAACAAGGCATGTCTTCGACGATCTCTCAATTGTCTTTGAAGGCTTTACACAACTCATAGGCTTGTGTTGTTGATAAAACTGATCACCGTAAGCCTTTTTAACATTCGCAACGATTCCGCACACGAAATTTGGCTAGGAACAAAAAATTTTAAACGAATTCTTTGTTCGATATTTTTATCCATTGTAAAAATTGCAACGCACTACTGAGGTGTACCAACTTAAGCAGCTGCTGTAAATATACTGGTTAACAGATCGAGTTCATATTTGGCATACCTACCAATTTAAAAAAATATATTTTTTGAAAAATCATTTACCTGGAGAATTTAAATTACAAAATCAAGGTCGTTTTTGTCACAATGAATATTGATATAACAAACCATAAAACATTTTCTTTTGTTTTAGTAGTTAGAGATTTTTAAGCGAAAACTTAGGGTTATCCATTTTACGCTTGGGAAAGTAAAGCTAAAGAAAATACATAGAATATTCTGATGGAAACAAAATTTTTCATACGATATTAAAATTCAAATGTTTTCCACGGGATCTCTGACAAGCCACTATCCTTTTGAGGTGATTTTCAATGACTTTCCGGCACATTTCCGGCAGTATCTCGGCCATAACTTCACGAATGTTGGTTTTCAATTGCTCAAGACTTAAAGGGTTCTTTGCGTAGACAGGATTTTTTGCATAGCCCCATAAAAAGAAATCCAAAGGTGTTAAGTCGCAGGACCTTGCGTGCCAATTGACATCACTCAATCTCGAAATTACGCGTCCTGGAAATTTCTCTTGCAAAAGTGCTCGAGCAGCCTGTGTTATGTGGCTTGTGGCTCCGTCCTGTTTTAACCACATGTTCACCAGATCATTATCTTCAATTTTTCTCCAAAAATAATCGGTTAGCATCCGTCCGTAGCGGTCAGAATTGACTGGAATGGCTCTACTTTGATCGTTTTCAAAAAATACGGGCCAACAACACCACCAGACCATTATACACACCAAACGGTCACTTTTGCCGGATGCAAAGGCGTTTCTGCAATTACCTGAGGATTTTGAGGTCTCATATGCGGCAATTCTGTTTATTTACGTAACCACTGAGCGAAAAATGAGCCTCATCACTAAAGAACATTTTGTTCGAAAAATCGTGACTTCTTGTTCAATCACCCAATTCTCATACATTCTGCGTTGTGTATGGTCTTGAGGCTTAAGTTCTTGAGTGAGTTAGATTTTGAACGGATGGAGATGCAAATCCGAATGCAAAATCCACCACAATGAACCGTAAGACAAGCCCAAATGTTGAGCACGTCGAGGAATCGACAAATTCGGATCTTCCTCCACACTTTTAGCAACGACAGCGACATTTTCAGCAGAACGAATGTTGCGATAATTCACAGACCTTGCAATATCAATAACCGATCCAGTCTCTTCAAATTTTCTCACTGTGTTCGAAATTATTTGCTGTGTAGGTCGATTACGTCGACCATAATTGGCCCATAAAGCCCTAAATGTTGATACAGCAGAATCACCATCTTCATAATAAAATTTAATAACTTTAACGCGTTTTTTGACTGTAAAACGATCCATATTTCTAAATGGCAAACATTCAGCAAAAAAACACGCTTTGGATGACATTTGATTTTGACAGATGTCAAATGGCAGGGTCATACTTTAGATTAGATTTTCTTCGGAAAATCTCGAATGATTCAAAGGAAGAAAATCATTACAAGGTCCAAATGATGTTCAATATTCTAAGTCATTTCATTATTAATCTTGTTTGTCTGGCAGAGGTCTGTTGTTTTTCCAATTTACAAATTAGAAAGTAAAGTTTGCTTTCTCAAATTATCCTTCCTCTTCGTAGCACCACAGCTCCTCTAGGACCTTCGCTTCTCCCAAATAGCGCGTCCAGCTTGCTTGGTACAGACCACGTCCTCCACTTTCGAAACCTGAGCAGCGATGAACTGTCATCATCAATCAGGTCAGACCATCTTTTCCCTAATTTTTTCACTGGTTTCCACCATTCAGTTCTCCCAACGAATACCTTTTTGGGTATTCGCTGTTCATCCATGCAATTCACGTGGCCAGTCCATTGCAAATTATCAACTACATAACTGTTCTTCTTAGTAGTGTAATGGTTAGAGTATTTGCTGCATAAGCCGAAGGTCCCTGGTTCAATCCAGTTGGTGACAACAAGATTTGTTTCGAGTGATTCCTCGGACAGACTGTAAGTCCGCACATTTATGATACGTACTAGTTTAAAATCAGAACGTATCAGAGCTGGGTGGACCATATCACCTTCTCGAGTGCAAATACATTCGATCAAGATAATGAGATACTGTAACTATCTCTAGAGTAGTTTGTGTGGTCTAGTGGTTAGAGCGTGCGACGCATCAGCCGAAGGTCCCAGGTTCAAATCTCGTTGGTGAACAACGTGATTCAGTTGTGGACAGACTATGAGGGTTAACTCAGTCGTGATATGTACTGATTTAATTGGATCATATCATAGCTGACAAGACACACAGGAGCATGTTACTGACCAAACCAACTTCCGATAAAATCAATACGGTCATGAAAATGAGATACTCTCACTATCTCCAAGCGAAGCCCCGTGAGGGGCTGCAGTGCTGAAAAGAAGAAGAAGAACTATCTCTAAGCGAAGGCTCGAAAAGGGCTGTAGACCTAAAACAAAAAAAAAATGACTCGGGTTGGGTATAAAATGACTCAGCTCTTAATGAATTTGAAAGAAATAAAAAAAAACTATTTTAAATTTGCTCAAAATGTGATAAAAGAGTGAATGCTTTCAACACTATAAAATGCAGTGAAAGTATGCATTAGTATCAAAATTGCATTATTAACTTGCTTTTCCTCAGAAAATACACTATTAAATCATAAGTACTCAGAGCAAATAAAGAATCAAAGCAAATCCTGCTTGAATTTATACTTTATGACATTCATAAGATGTTGAAAATTCTTTTTCAAGGACACGAACCTCCCTCTAATTGAACAATCTCGCAAAACTTGTTACTAACGAGCAGAAAATGTACATAAATTACATCTCCTTATAAATATGCATTAAATCAAACCAAACCACGTCGTCAAATGCTCCTTACAAAGCCCAAAAAAGAATCATAATGTTCTCACAAATTTATTTACAAACTTTTGTAACAGTCAAAACAACACTTCCTTGTTCACATCAAATGGATTCCGTCCAATTAAACTTCGTCTATTAAGGAATTCTTGCACGCAGAGTTTTGTTTCTGGGAATCTTTTAACCCAAAGCTCCAGTCACAATTCAAAGGACAATAAAAAGTGGCAAGGACAATGGTGTGGCGTGTCTTTGTCCCATTATAATCAGTCAATGGGAGTTGACAACAGTGGAGGGCGCTTGAGGCGTTATCATAATGGGTAGTCATTTTTATCTTGTCGTAAAATGGCCACATGTTGGATTTGTTCTACTTGGGACTATTTAGCATAGACACTGGCAGGCAGTGCTTAGTTATCGTCCATCCTAGCTCTATGGTTCTGTAGCCGGGTATGACGCGGTGACATAGATAACAAATTTATTAGTTGATGAGGTTACCAAAGTAAATTGACCACAATATAAATGTTCAGTTTTTTTCCAGATAGCATTAATCATTTTGTGAGTAATGATTCAAAATTTTTATGAGAACATGAGCTGAGAGTGATGAAGGAAAATTTTAAATTGCGTTCATTAGCGTTAATACATGTTCTAAAATTATGATGTATCGCGAAGCATTTATTTGTTATTCATGTTGAATCCGTGAAAAGCCTCATGGAATTTGGCATTTGAAACCATTTTCTTCAAGCGAATGATTTGATTTATTGCTTGCATTTATGAGCTAAGGAAAAATTCGAACGCTGGAGCCTTATCCACAGGAAATATGAGTACATTTTTATTAAAATCTGATTTTCTAATTTTAACATTTAATAAATATCATCTAGTTTTTGACCTATCGCTTGCCTATTCCAAAGATCTAGACTTCTTCTTTCCGTCCATTATATAGTGTAGTAGATGATATATCGTTGTTTATACTTCGATTAGTCTACTTTGGGAAGATAATTCAAGATACTTGCATTTCATTATGGTTTTTTGTGTGGTACTTATTTTAGTTTTTTGTTGATATAATTGGTTTTAAGCTTACTAGGGTGGTTGCAACAGTTACTCAATAGCTTATTTTGGATGCCTTATACTATCTTCACCTAAGCTTATTAAACTAACAGGCAGCATTCGAAAAAATTTTCTCATTAAAAATTATCAATCGCTTAAATTTAGTCATTTGTACGTATTATCAATTAATTCAAAATGTTCTTTGCTCGCAAATATAGGGTTTTCAAATAATAGGTGTTATTTTGATATTAAAAGAAAAATGCCATTTTTTAATATAAATGATCCAATGTTTATCTCATTATAAATGAAGAGGTATGCCGTTAATAGTGAAAAATTACATCAAGCAAATGACCACCATGACCACGCTCATAGGACCATATCCTTTTCATGAAATTTTCCATAACCAAACCGCAAAGTGGCTGCCCTATGTCCTCAATAGCCTCACCAATTCCATCTTTGAGGTCCTGAATCGACGCTCGGCTGTTGGCGTAGACTTTCTCTTTCACGTGGCCCTGAAGGAAGAAGTCGCAAGGTGTTAAATCACAAGATCTCGGTGGCCAATTGTGATCACCTCTTCAAGAGATAACACGGTCCGGAAACTTTTCCCATAAAAGATCAATGGTTTCGTTGCTTATGTAGCAGGTAGTGCCGTCTTGTTAAAAGTAAACGTTGCGCAGATCAAAATCATCCAATTCCGGCCATAAATAATTATTAATCATCTCTCGATAGCGCAATCCATTCACCGTAACTGTTGCTCCAACCTCATTTTCGAAAAATTAAGGTCCAATGACCCCGCCGGACCATAAACCCCACCAAACAGTCACACGTTGACTGCAGTCGAGCTGCCCCGAGGTGACTGATGTGGCAGCTCCTGAGGAGTATATCGGTCACCTCGTACGAAACTGCGAGATTTTTAATGGAACCAGCCTATATGCTGGAACCAGCTGAAGTCCATCGAGCGAATAATGCTATTATGTTGATAGCTAAAATGCTCGGGTGAAAGAACAATGTAGTTCTTTCACTTAGGACAACCAGCAATCCTCAAACAAAATTTTCTTATAAGTTCGCCACCACTGCGTAAATGTGGAAATTACTGCTCGATAGAGCTTGCAGCACTGCCATGCTGCAACATATATATATATATGGGTTCGTGGTCATCTGGAACCCCGCAGTCGAGCTGCCTTGAGGTGACTGATGTGGCAGCTCCTGAGGAGTATATCGGTCACCTCGTACGAAACTGCGAGATTTTTAATGGAACCCGCCTAAATGCTGGAACCAGCTGAAGTCCATCGAGCGAATAATGCTATTATGTTGATAGCTAAAAAGCTCGGGTGAAAGAACAATGTAGTTCTTTCAATTAGGACAACCAGCAATCCTCAAACAAAATTTTCTTATGCCGAAAAAGTTATTATTTTTATACTCCGTGCCTGTAATTTTAATTTTCGAATAAGAATAAATTACATAATTTTTGTTATTTAATAACGATCCGATCGCAATTGTTTTCACAACCATTAAGAACATCAACAAAATGAATTTACTTAAAACCACGAGAGCCCACCAAGCTTGATCAACATTTGAAAGTGAGTCACTGCTCCATTCATTAAGCTGCTCGAATGTACCAGATACCTCTCGGCAGAACATTCGCCAATGTACGAGAGGTGCATTGAACGGCTGGAGACCCTATATAAGGGCAAGCTGGATAAATATGGGGATCATTGATTACATCCGCGATAATAAAAACTGTGATAGAGTGGAGCGCGAGGTAAAGGCGATATTAATCGAGTGATTGTGAAGTGATTTTAGAAGACGATTGCAATAGAAATTTATTGACGAGTGGAAGTTAGACTTTTAACAGTGAAATTAATAATTGTGCATTCTTTCAAATAAACTCTTTTAAACTTAATTGAAAAATACATTGCGTTTTCACTTTCCCGGAACATTAAAATTATTGGCCGCGAACCATAACACGTGACAATATTTGTATATTTCCACACAACGTCCCCATGAGGAATGTAGTCTCCAACAAAAAGCAGAAAATAAATTAAAAATGTTAGAGCTTCATGCACTGAAAAATATAGTCTTTTCGACTTCAAATGTTGTTTCTTAATCGGTTCACATTTATTGCGAATATCTTATTCACCATAATCATAATTTTGTATGCGATAGTTTAAATCATTTAAATCAAAGTAGCCCTTTTTAATGAAATACTGTAAGGAGTTTAAGCGTCCATACGAAATGATTCCTTCGAAAACGACATGCATAAGATCTACTGCATAATTTTGTGTTACATGATATTAAGGCAATGAGTTAAAAATGCAATTCTCAAATACTCCTGAAGAATCATAGTCTAGTGCTTTAATGTGCCTATTAAAGTTTTCAATTGAGCGCAACATATCTTTACATTCAACGATCGATGATTTAGTTTTTTCTTTACTTAACAAACAATATCGGCAAAAATACGTATGGGAAAATGTTCTTGAAAATCCCAAAAATCGATTCAAGGCAAGATTATCACCGACGATAAGTAGTAAAATAAAGTGTACTCTTCTTTTTATAGTAAGGTTTGGTATTAATTTCTATTCCTTCTATTTTGAGAAGTTTAATGAGCTCATCAAGCGCATATAAAACATTCTCGTTTCCAATTTTTTTGGCAATTTCAGATTTAATAAACATCGCGGGAAAAATATGATCTAAATGGGAGTTTCTTTATTGATCAGAGATCGTAGGAAATTGAATGTAGAAAGCTGAAACAGTTTTGACACCTGAATGCCTACTAAAAGGACCATTTACTTCAAAATCATCATTATATATAAAATAAGGTATATTTATTTTATCCTCGTATTTGGCTGTCATATGTTTACCATAAGGTTCCTTGAATGAAATTACTTATATGGGTAGTTTTTTGGAAAGTTCATCCATGTAGATTAACGTCCAGTCAAGTAGTTCTGACAGTTCAAAAAAAGATTTCATTTGAAACTCAATATCGAGCATGGTTCCTTTTAGTTCAACTTTTTCTAAACTTTTTTCATTTTTGCACACACTGAACTTGATACTACTAAATTTTTGAGGATATCAGAAAATATTTTGTGTCTCTATAAATTTATTAATTTTGTGTTCGGTATTTACATTTTGAAAAATATAAGAACAAGATTCTTAAAAAAATTGTGATTTCTGATTGTATTGGCAAAAGACTCTTTAGAAAATCGAGAATTCCACCAGTCATTTTTTTCAAATAAGTGAGATATTTCGTCTACAATTTCCAAAGTTTGGTTTGTTGTTAAATGGCTTTGATTATTGAGTTTCATAATTGTAGCATAACAATAGGGTATAAAATGTCCGTAACGGACTGCAGCGATAGTCTGCTGTTTCGGCGAAAGAGGATGGTAGGATTCGCCGAGATTGGCCTTATCTGGGGACGCGTGAATGCACTGGCAGGCTAGCGTTGCGGTATTGTGGGGTGAGTTCATTCCCCCAGCACAAAGACCCACTACAAAAGAATTTTGCATTCATGAATTCTCAGGTCTCAAAAAAAGGTCGACCGAAGTCGAAAAAATGTAGGTAACTACCTAAAGACGGCAATCGTTTGTTCAAAGAACAAGTCAAAACGAGTCAAAACAGACGGACTTGGGGAGACTTGGT
Organism: Odontomyia ornata; assembly: GCA_963969285.1. Taxonomy (NCBI): domain Eukaryota; kingdom Metazoa; phylum Arthropoda; class Insecta; order Diptera; family Stratiomyidae; genus Odontomyia; species Odontomyia ornata. The sequence goes on along the minus strand of OZ017741.1, from coordinate 271,229,019 downwards.
CGTTATCCGACGATTCTCATGGCCCACAAATAAGAGCGGGGCAACCGGGTGAATGTGGTGCCCCCTCGCACCCACCAAACTGGATCAAGATCCAAACGTTGAAATGACCATATATTTCCCGTTTGAGCGGAAAGCTCATACAAACATACTTTGCATGAGCCTTCCCATCAACGAGGAATATGGATGTGAACAGTTTATGTCATAGAATTATGTGATTGGGTCACATAACCTGATGCCATAAAAAGGGCACGTGAGCGGAAGGCTGCTCAACCCGGCAAGAGTCCCTGAAACTAGGAACAGGTGGAGCGTGCCTGATGGCTAGCCCGTTTTTTTCGAAAAAGCCTTCTAACGTGGCGGGTCCCATACCCGGTCCGAGGGAACAAATTGGAAAGACCGATTTACTTTTTATCTATTAATTCATTTTGAAATTTATTATTTTTCTTTTAGTAAATATATCTTGGACAAAGACTCTATTTTGTTTTATAATAAATCAGTAAAATCAATGATCATTATACTTCCTCGATTGTTCATTTCATGTTTTCTACTTTACATTTAAAGGGGCTAAATTCAATTAAGTTTTCAATATTCTTATGTTTAACGTTAGTTAGAAGAGAAGATCTTTTACATAATGTTTAATAATGTGATTGGAAAAATGTTAATAGCTGCAGTATAAACACCAATTGCGCAAAATTACAATGGATTAATAACACATGAGGCTCTTTTGGAAAATTTCAGAATTAGGCACAGTTTCGAAATTCAACATTGATCAAAAATTTTAATATGTAGGATTATGTTAAGACTTTCTTTTCTTCACAAGCTTCTAGTAATGATTCGTTATTCCTTGTTCTATTTAATATCATTCGACTGTCGAAAAAGCTAGTCCCATATTATTATTTTGGGTATCTCTAAAATTACAAGTGCTTAAGCTCATTTTCCCAAAAGTGCCTCTTGTATACAAATTGATTTTGTTGTTTTTATCACCCCATGGTACCGTCTTGACGATTTATAAATAAAAATTCCATCATTAATTTCGCTACCGTTCATATTAAAATTTGTCATTCTTGTCTGAGTTTTAATCTGCTATCATTTTGCAGCAATAACATAGTTGCTAAGCATATATATGAACTCGTGTTTGATATACTATATATATTCACACACTGCTTGTCTTTTTCCCTCAATTCTTTCTTTCTACAAAATCTAGTACTTACGACCGACCCCCGGATTAAGGAGCCGTCAGAAATGTGGTGAAGTCACACGACAATCAACTTGAATATTGGTGTCGTGGTTGACGCTGGGGTCATTCACGAGTTGCCGCCAAATTTATGAATTCCTCGTGTTTACGAACAACATCAGCAACAGTGGGCTTGTTGATTTCTAGCAAATGGCGCAAGCATTTTGGCACAAATGTTAGCGATATAATAGGTGCTCCTTGTCCTGATGTAGTACACTTATTCAAATGTGCACTTGACACATTCCCCGTTTAATCAAGACTCACAGAATTTGAAGAGCTAATTATAAAGGAACGTAATAGGGTTCCGTCCAAAATTTCCAATTAGTTGTTCCGCAGTGCTGTATACTCAGGCACTGCAATTTTGGTATCCCTGTTTAAATCGTGGCAACCAACACGGCACTCCGTTCATTATAAGGGAAAATTTACTTTTCAAGTTCACGAAGGAATTAATTTCGATTCGCTTGTTAATTATTGCCCGTGTTCACAAAAGAAATTCAACAATTCCGAAAATTAATTACGGCACGATAGTTAACTTTTTCAACACTCGTGTCGAAGGCGGTCGAGAAACGTTTCGTCGTTGGTTGTGCCTCGAAACCGTACGATCGCGACTGTAATTTTTCTTGGAAGCACAATTCCGCATGGGGATGGTAATGCATCGAAGTTGAAAGGGTGTATCTTTGGAAATTGTTTTTAATTAACACTTTTGAATTTAGTACCCGATTTAAAACGATTTTGACGGCACTTTTTTCAACAAGTTTCGTCCCGAATCTATTTTTTCAAGGCAGCCGTTATCGTGCGTGCTTCCCGGGTCGCGGTCGTCAGTAAACTCAAATATTTATTTTTCCTATAGATTTTTTTACTTTCGAAAACGCACAATTAGGTGAGAATCACTTCACAAATTTTTCCGCTTTAATTTTGTAATGCCCGGCGGAAACTCTCGAATGCAAAATTCTCCTCGAAAAATTTCTTTTGGCGTCACCAAACCTCGTCTCTCTTCTTTTATCCGTGTCTCTACCGGTAAAATTCAATCAACTGCCCACTCAGCTGAGCTCGACTGCATTCCATCATGTAATGCGCCGTGGGCCTGCACTAAATCAGTGTTTCCACATCCTAAATTTTAATGGGCAGATTTAAAAAAATTTTAAAACCGAAATTTAACTGGGTAGAGAAGTTTCAAATGAACTAAAGAAAATTTAAATTTGAATGAAGTAAGGAAATTCAAATGAAGTGAAGAAATTTAAATGAAGTGAAGAAATATAAATGAAGTAAGGAAATGAAAATCTTAAATAGTAATAATAATTTAATTTCACGAAAAATATAATTAAAGAAAAGCGTTTAAATTTACTATAGGGAAAAATTGATATGAAGTTACATTTCATAACAATAATAAGAAGAAAAATTTTTCTATAAAGTACAATTACAGGGGAAATAATTACATATTTTTTATAATCTGCCATTACAATTTTAGATAGGAGATAGGAGGGTTTCCGAGCAGTTTGCTAGTGCGACTGCTCAATTACTACATAATGAACTGTACCCAAGAACTTAAAAAGGAATCTTGCCAATTTTCTTTTTCAAAATTGCAATGGGGTACATCGTGGCTTATCTTATCTTCTATTCGTTTTTATTAAGTTTGTACGATACCTGATTAGCGCAAGTATAGTTTTTGCCTATTTCAATATTCGGGTCGTTTGAATGAGCATTTTTACAATGCCTTTGAAATTTAAATAGCAATTGAATAAATTTGCGGGCAATTTTGATATGGACAACCAATTTCTGTATGCTTTTAAGATTATGAGTGAGTTTGTAATGAACAAACAAAGGATCGACATTTTCTAGTGTTTTTTTTTTTCACTTAAATTGCATTGCATTGTGTTGTACACTACAAATTCAAATTACGAGTACAATGGTATGATAAATTTTAAATCATTTGGTATTCTCAACCCTAATTTCGTTTTAAAAAGAGCTGATTTCACTAAGGAAGTCTGACACTGGAGATGATATGTTCAGTTCATTTTTAAAGAAGAATTCTTGCAAAGACTGCTATATAAATTTGTTTTCCTCTTGGTATTTTTAATTAAATACGTATATTATATTATAAGTGCAAGAGATTGCTTCTATTGTAGTGGTGAATTTATGCAAATGGTCATCAAACGCCGAAAATGATCTTAAAATATCATCTTCGTTAGATTCAGCTACTACCATAAACGGTTCGTATTTTAAATATAGATATTGCAAAAACGTATCCTTGCGCAATATAATTGATCTCTGTGAGTCAGAGACAGTATTTATTTTTAACATGAAGACTTCTTGGCTGCCTGCTATGCAGTATTTCCATATTTTCCTGTCCTTACCTTTGGTCTATCTGGTAAGTGTAGGAAATTGATGCAGCACATTTAGTATGAAGACTTCTTGCCTATTTGTTTTTGCTGGCTGAAAATGGACTTTATTAGGATCAATTTTCAATATAATTAATATTCAAGTTCCTTTCGATGTGGTCCTTTCAGGTTTCTCTCCATATATGAAAAGATTTTGTCCACAAATTATTCCCACGCTGCCAAAAGGCAATTGCGATTTATAAAGCTGGCCTCAAATCAATGTCAATCTAAAATCAAAGAAATAAGTTTAATTTTAACTGCAGAAAAACATAAAGTTACCAGTCTACCTCTTTTTGCTTCTTATATGCTGGCCACTCTTAAAGAATTGCGCGGAGAGATACATATGGTGCGTCGAAGGATTCAAGTCTAGCTTTAGATGTCTGACGCCACTTTATTTCTACGGTTTCTATGGCTTTTCATAAAATTTCAACCATTCTTTGTTGCTTAAATAAGTTTTATCACTAAAATTTGGAACCTGCACAGCTTTCAGTGATCCCTTTCGAGCCTTTTTAGGGTTTTGTACTAAAATACAAAACCCTATTGCAATCACGACCTGTGTCCGTCTGTCCGTCCGTCCGTCCGTCTGTATGTCACAGCATTTTTCTCCGAAACTATAGAGGCTACAGTCATGAAACTTTGTGGTAAAGTCAGAAGTAGTGACTTCTTAAAAGTTCAAGGGTGGAAAAATTTTTCAAAGGGGTTTAAGGGGGGTCTCCCCATATATGGAGGTGACCCCTCAATAAAAAATTTTCACCATTGGTAGTCGAATAGGGTGTCATTGGTAAGGTCTCAATGAGATCTTTTCGAAACAAGTCTTAAAATTGCCTTACTAGTACAAAGGGGGGAAGGGGAAATGAACGAACTTTCCGCGTACCCCCCCCTCGCGATTGGACACCTTCCATCCGAAAAATCTGAAAAAAATCATGAATGTAGGCCTTCATGAGTACAACAACAACAAATACATGAAAAGTCGAAATTCACTCAACTTTGTTAGTAATAGTATGTTTTATTGATTTCATGTTTTCTTGAATAAAATCCAAACAGTACCTATAAATTTAGCAAACAGGTGACGATTTATAAGATAAATCATTTCTGAAAGTTTCATAAAGATCGAATGGTATTTCACGAAGTTATAGCGATTTGAATTTTTCTGTATTACTATGGAACAATGTGCCCTGTATTACTATGGAAACATATGACTATGGAGCCATATACACTTTTTACCGACTTAGACACTACAGCTTTGCTAGGATTTGCATGAAAATTTCAGGAATGATAGGTATCATGAGGATGAGTACATACAATTGAAACAAGTCGAAGAGGCAAGAGAGAACTCCTAGCAAAAGGGCTTTGCAACCATTCTAGGATTCGAAAAAATAGGCCATGAAACGATGATTACAGTATACAGGAGTGGCCCCTGAAAAAAATTTCATGAAAGGTAGCTGATATGGGTATCAAATGAAAGTTCGCTATGAGAGCTTTTCAAAATAGTTCTTAAACAGACAGTTTTTGCATCAGTGAGGGCACAGGCGGGGAAATACATGAAAAATGTGTTTCCTCCCTCGCGAATGGACACCCCTCATCTAAAAAATCTGAAAAAATTATCAAGCGAGATATTTATGGGAATAACTTTAACAAATACCTCAGAAGTCAAAATTCTTTCAACTTTGTTAATAATAGTATTATCCTCGAACGTGACGTGTTTCTTGATTTTATTCGCTGCTGGTTACTGAATTTTGTAAGTTGAGTACAGAACCCTTCCGACATGAGCATAGGTCTGTGTACCCAACTTGTTTCTTGCTACTGGCAGTGTTCTTATATTTGTGATACAATCGACCTTGCCTAATATCACCAGATAAGTGACAGTAGAAATCCTTTAATTGTTCATTTTGAATCTTCGTTAAATAATTTTAAATAATATGATATTTTACCTTTCTTTCACTTGGAAATTTATTTACTATTTGGCCAGGGATTTGCAGATAGCCCCTGTCTTTCATGAAAGCATTGTGAGTTTTATACGCCTTTACAATGTCATACATGAGCTGCTCCCTAGTGAAATTGCTCTGAGTTTTACTATCGTTCCAGGCTTCAAAAACTGCGTATCCATCAGACGATGATAGATAGTCATCTAATTTCTATTTGAACATTGAAAGCTAGTAAAATTTATTTTCATTTATGTGATTGCAGTCTATTACAAAGCCAGGAAAAGTATTCCCGGAACTTAATTTTGGTGGCGCTGGAGATGATGTGCCGCTACATCCACACCCAGACGATAGTCGTGATAAGGAATAAGATTCAGTGTTCCTACTTAGCCAGTCGTGAATCAAAAAATTGGGAATTTCAGATAACTAAAATAAAATCTTTACATGGAATGTATACCTTGATTCTGGGCGATACAAAAAAGAGATATATCTTACATTGTCCCCTTGCCATATCAATAAATTATATTGGGCTTCTGCTAATAAGCTTATATTGCGGGGCTAAAATTTCCCTAAATCCTCTGGGATGATATATTTCAATGTTTCGAAGCCAATCCCAAAACCTTAACAAAGAAATAACCTTGCATATTAAAAATTCCACAGGGAAATATTTTTCTTACTTATGAATAAATCCATCACAGACTCCATTCCTCACTTTACTAACACATCATATAATAACTACCTATCATGTTGCTGGCTGTTTTCATCGCCGTGTTGAACTTGCTCAGGTTCGATAGTGGAGTACACATCACCCAATTATGTCAAAATATTGAAATTTTCTTCCATTTTGAATAAACTGAATTTGAATGAAGAAGCATATCTAAGTGATATCGCAGGGAAAAATTCATATACATTCTGAACTGCATGCAGAGAATCTTCCGAAATTAGATCGTTTGGATTTAATTTAAAATATAGGGTTATCTATTTTACGCTTGGGAAAGTAAAGCTAAAGAAAACACATAAAATATTCAGATGGGAACTAAATTTTTTATTCAGTATAAAGATTGAACCTTGCCATTATGCGTGAAACACAGCATCATTCAAATATCCTCCACGGGACGTCTTATAGGCCCCCTTCAATAACTTTTCGGCACATCTCGGCCATAACTTCACGAATATTGTGTTTCAATTGCTCAAGATTTTAAGGGTGGTTCACGTAAACACGACCTTTTGCATAGCCCCATAAAAAGAAATCCATAGGTGCTAAGTCGCAGGATCTTGCGGGCCAATTGACATCAGTCAATCTCGAAATTACGCGTCCTGGAAATTTCTCTTGCAAACGTGCTCGATTAGCCTGTGTTGTGTGGCTTGTGGCTCCGTCCTGTTGGAATCACATGTTCTCCAGATCATAGTCTTCAATTTCTCTCCAAAAATAATCGGTTAACATCCGTCCATAGCGGTCAGAATTGACTATAATGGCTCTTCCTTGATCGTTTTCAAAAAAAAAAAAAAAAATACGGGCCAATAACACCACCAGACGATAATGCACACTACACGGTCACTTTTTCCGGATGCAAGGGCCTTTCTGCGATCATCTGAGGATTTTGAGAGCCCTATATGCCACAATTCTGTTTATTTACGTAACCACTGAGCGAAAAATGAGCCTCATCACTAAAGAAAATATTGTTCAAAAAATCGTTATCAATGGCTTGTTGATCATTCACCGAATTCGCATACATTCTGCGTTGTGTACGGTCTTGAGGCTTGAGTTCTTGAGTGAGTTGGATTTTGTATAGATGTAGATGCAAATCCAAATGCAAAATCCGCCACAATGAACCGTAAGACAAGCCCAAATGTTGAGCACAAATTCGGGTCTTCCTCCACACTTTGAGCAACGAAAGCGATATTTTCAGCAGAACGAATGTTTCGATGATGCACAGGCCTTGCAATATCAATAACCAATCCAGTCTCTTCAAGTTTTCTCACTGTGTTTGAAATTGTTTGCTGTGTAGGTCGATTATGTCGACTGTAATCGGCTCGTGAAGCCCTAAATGTTGATACAGCAGAATCACCATTTTTATAATAAAATTGAGTAATTTTAACGCATTTTTCGACTATTGTACGATCCTTATGTCTAAATGGCAAACCTTCAACTAAAAAAAACATGCTTTAAATGACATTTAGTTTTTACAAATGTCAAATGGCAGAGTTATACTTTCCCAACCACGGAGTGGATAACCCTGTATCTTTCCGTTTCAATACATTTTTTCATAAATTAGTGCCTTATTGACAGGGCCAGCAAAGTTGGTAAATAACGGCATGGGTATCTTTGAGGATATAGAACTAAATATCGATATTGAAAATTTCTACTCATGATGGGAGTGAGCTGCGTTTTTATGAGAAAATCAAAAGTTTGATATTTGGTCAGACTTCCACTAGTTTGCCGTGGCAAACTTTGTAGAAAATGCCCAAGATCAATGAAATACAAGGTCTGTTTCAAGCGCCAGTTGTTGAATTAGCTGAATGATGTCATCTGGGCAAAATTTCTGTTATTGTTAATTTAGAACAGCGGAAAAATTTGAACAGAATAAGTAACAAATGGACCTTGATTTGAAATCAATTTTCTGTATTATGTTCAAATTAAAATTTTCCCACTGCTCCCAACTAACAATATATGAAATTTTCCCCAGATGATATTACAGTACTCATTCAGGTAAGCTGATTTCGATAACTGGCATAAGAATAGACTCTGTATCCTATTGACCTTGAAAAATACTCAGGTTATACTCAATTGAATGGTTACCTTTTATTATACCACTAAACACAAAGCTCATTTTACGTACCGGCCCAAATGTTTAAAATGAAGATTCATTTGGAACACTTATCACACAATGATCAACTGCACTGATAATATTGGTAGCTTATCAACAAATAACGCCGACGCCTGAAAGAAGTCAACTGAATAAAAATGTCCAAGAGAATCAGAAAATGTTTTATAAAAAGAAAATTTTTCCTTTCGATGCAATTTCTAGTTTTCAGGAAATTGTGAGAAATATTTTCTTGAAGAGAGTAATTTTTTTCTGAATACTAGAAACTAGCTAGGAAATAACTTCCTCGCCACAATTCAACCCTTAAATCGCGAAGTCAGTACTTATAATTAGAAAATGATGCTATTCTGAAAATGAGTTTGGAATACTTGATATGTTATTTTATTGATTGAATCGACCGTTAATAGTCTAGTCAAATTAGTCCTTAAAATAGAAGTAAGGTTACAAAAATTTCCATCGAGCTAAAAATTGGTATGAATGTTCAAAATACAGGGTGCGCTAGAGAAACTTACTTATTTGAAAAAATTCCCGCGTGGTGAGTTAGGCGGGTAGAGGGGCAAGAGGGGGCACATCTGGAGGGGGAAGTTCCCAAGTTTGCTTCACTCTCCAGTCAATTGCCATTATGCTCAGGTCTAGAGAGCAGCGAGCCTTCGCAGTCAAGAGCTTCTTTTCTAACGGTCGCTCAGTTGTTGCAACGCAACGTGCCTTCTGCGCTCGCTTTGAAATATCTCCTTACAGACTCGTTCCTGGCCGTGATTCGATTCTGTCATACGTTAACTCATTTTGGGAGTGTGGAAGTGTCGCTAAACCCAGGATTAGACTTAAACGGACCATCAGAACTCCGGAAAATATTGAAAGAGTGAGGCAGTCAGTTGTGCGTTCTCCCCGGCGTTCGGCTCGCAGACACGCAGCTGCTTTGGAATTTCCGACACCACTGCTCGACGAATTCTCCATGAAGACCTTCACTTTCATCCGTATGAATTGGATGTTGTGCAAGAATTAACTAAACGCGATTTTGTTGCCCGTCAAAATGCATGTGGAATGCTGATTGACATTGTCTGATTGTTTTTTTCAGTGACAATGCTCACTTCCACGTTTCCGGCTGCGTCAACAAACAAAACATGCGTTATTGGTGTGGTGTGAATCCGCGTGAGCTTCAACAGAAGCCACTTGATTGTGAGCGAGTTACTGTCTGGTGTGCAATGTCGGTAATGGGAATAATTGGACCTTATTTTTTTGCAGAAAACAAACGCGCAGCTACCATGAATGGAACTCGTTACAGGAACATGATCGAGGAATTTTTCTCCCAAGACTCGAAGAAATGAATGTTAGGAACGTGTAGTTTCAGCAAAATGGAGAAACAGCACACACAGCACGAGACTCAATGAATTTGTTGCGACAACATTTCCCCGACCGCCTCATCTCTCTCAGAAGCGATCTCTAATGGCCGGCACGCTCTCCAGATTTGACTCCATGCGATTTCTTTTTATGGGGTTATTTGAAATCCCTGGTTTATGTCGATCGACCACGGACCATAGCGCACCTCAAGAACAACATTTGCGCCGCCATCGCCAACATACCGATTGACATGCTGCAAAGAGTGGATACGAATTTAAAAATCGACTTCATCAGTGTATGCGCAATGGGGGTCGCCATTTATCCGATGTCATTTTCAAGACTGCATGAAAAAAAATTGGGATATTGTATTCTCACATAAAAAAAAATTTAAAACAATAACTGAAGTACTTTTGTTTTTATTGACCTTTCAAATAAGTAAGTTTCTCTGACGCACCCTGTACTATTCTAAATGAATTGTGAAAAGTCCCCATCAATCCCCCTTGTGCGAAAAATTTTATTGATGGTGAAAGTTTGCAAAAATAGGCGTTTTTCTGCTAAACGGGGAGTTTTACAGCAAAAATAGTGCGGGCAAAAATTGTAGATCATCCGATTCTCTACAAAAAATATCTCCACACTTTTTCTCATAAGTATTGCCATTTCCGTGATATAGCGGTTGAAAGAATTGAAAAAAATATTTTATTCGTAATATGCATACGTTTCCACATCACCTATGAAGTAGTGTGCTTGGCGCTTTTTTAACGTGGTTTCCCCGGTAGGCCTATTTCACGATCTATTGTGATCTTATTGAATTCAAATTGAGTATTGAAAATTATGAAAGCTGTGTAAATTATGTAATATATAAATGAAAAAATAATTTGGAAAAATTATTCGTCGGATTCGTAATAATCCAATGAAACTTCTAGTGTACTGTTTACGTTTTCTTCTTCTCCTTTTTTTTCTTTATCTTCTTTTTCTTCATCTTCCTGCTGGATACAAATATGTTCTAAAAGTGATGCAACATATGTCTCATCACTGATATCGTAGTTATCCTCATGTAGTATCGATTCAACATTACAGCACCACTGTCCTTGACAATTGGTAACATGCTAAAGAACAAAACAGTCCAACCTTTTAACAGCCGCATTTAGCATTGCAACCTTTTTTGCAATTGCAAAAGATGATGCTAAGGAGTTTTTCTGGCGTGGGTGGGAGTAACGTATGAATGGGTTCTAATGCATTATCAACTAACTTCCAACCCCAGTCTTCTGGATCCATTTTATTACCAAGCCATACTTGAAGTTGATAATATACCCAGAATAGATCTTGTTAAGCAACAGCAGAGGTTGGGGGAAGACAAGCTAATTGCACTTGTTTCTTACTATGTTTTTTTGCAAAAGATAAGTATCGGAGTTTATCCAAGCAGGTAACTTTTTTTGGAGCTCCGTACATAGAAAAAAGAAAGCGAATTTCATTAGTGATTATAACTTCTGGAGTAGAGCTACTATCTTAAAAAACTTCAGCACAATTAATTAAATTTTGTTTCTCGAACAATTTCAAAACCGTTGTTTTGCCCCTCTTGAAAAATGCTGATGTTGTGGGCCGTCTTTTCCTGGCATCAATGCTACTTTTTCGAGTATATTTTTTTCGACACTGCACATGCATTTTTACAGATGTCTGGTCTTTCAGGTACTCCAAAAACTCATCACTTCTTTCAATACTTGCATCAGTTAATGCTTTTACGCCGCGATCAACAGTAACAACTCCACTTTCAGTCAAAGGTTGACTACAAATGAAGCAGAATTGAGACATTTTTTTTAAAAACAGCAAAATGCACAAACTTTGTAACAAAATATAAGCGATAGCCACGAGTTGTCACTACGAAGGAATGCTTACGACTAACAGTATTTTGTTGAGTATTAAGGCTGAGCTACAATCAACATAACCAGACATAAAGCAAATGTCAAAAAAGTTGAACCCGAACATTTTATAGGGCATTGAGTACATTTGACATAAGGATGACATACGCAACATGAAAAGTTGAAATCGAACGAACTTTTTATGTCAGTATGACAAATACATTGTTTACTTTAAGTGACAATGATACATTGTTGTTCGCCATTTGAAAGGGTGAGTAAAATTTTATCCATTTGTGAGGAATTATGCAGAAAACAGGTGCTCTCACCTATTAAGCACAATTCCACTCTGGTATTGAAATTTAATTTAATATTTCTTCTACGCCGTTGAAGACAATCATCAACAAAATTATAACGCATTGTCAAAAACATAAAAATTTTCTTCAATTACTTTTACCGCAATGACACTTTTTCGTATCTGTCAAAATCACATAAGCGCGAATCGTATGTAGGCGAACTATGTGCGCGCTACGTTACTTGACGTTTCTTATTTTGTGTTATGTTGATTGTAGCACAGCGGTAAGACCTTTGAAATGGAACAGGTATACGAGCATCGCCACGCTGAATTGAATGGAAGATAGATGTTACTCAAGGCCAATGCGACTAAATGAAAATAGGGGCGGAGTTTTTGACGTTCATTTATATTCTAAGAATTTTATAATTTGTATGTCTAAGACATAGGGACTCATATATTTACTCGTATAACGGTTCAAAACTGTATATCAATGTACACTAACGTGCATATTACGAATAAAATATTTTTTTCAATTCTTTCAACCGCTATATCACGGAAATGGCAATACTTATGAAAAAAAGTGTGGAGACATTTTTTGTAGAGAATCGGATGATCTACAATTTTTGTCTGCGCTATTTTTGCTGTAAAACCCCCCGTTTAGCTGAAAAACGCGAAAAATCCTATTTTTGCAAACTTTCAGCATCAATAAAATTGTTCGCACAAGGGGGATTGATGGGGACTTTTCACTTATAATAGTATTTTGAACATTCATACCAATTTTTAGCTCTATGGGAATTTTCGTAACCTTAAAAGTCTTATTTGACTGGACTATAAGGGATCGACATAAGAAGAAAATACAAAAAATTTGATTTTCTTGTTATAAGAAATTTATTTCTATGCATTTAGAAATGTTTTTTTCCGGGTGCCATACATTATGGGGTGCATAAAATAACTATACACATTTTGGCTCATGCTAGTTCTGTTTTCTTTAACATACACTTTAACAATTTTCAAACTCCAATAAACTGCCTGACTAGTCCTAAAAACACTCCTAGATTCCAGTGGGCGTGCAAAAAGCGGTCATAAAATAAAGCCTTACTCTCCATTGAAGAACGTCCCAACAAATCATTGACACATCCTACCATATGCAAATGTTCCCGCCAGAAAACGCATCCCTTCCGTAAAAAACCAAAAAAACTTTTTACGCAAGCAAGTGATTCAAAGGATAAATGATTTTTTGAGACAATTGAAATTTATGGAAGAGTACCAATTGAGACAATAAAATACACTAAAAGTTCTCAGAACCGTCATATAGCCACCGTGCAATGATTCGGAATGTCAACTATACAAATTATTGCAGTTAATGGCCACATATTTCACCGAAATGGCATATTGTTAGGCCAAGTTTGTTCAACGAAGCTCTCTTAGGCTTTCTTGCCGAGCCCATATTCTGGGGACTCACTCGTTATTCTTGAACTATGCACATTCATTTTTTTTTTCTTTCTTTTTACTTGAGTTGTGGACTTAATGGCATTGAAACTTTCTCTAGCAAGATGGCAGATTATGTTGTTTATTGTGCAACCAAGCAATGTCACACTAAGGGTTAGTTTTTTGGGGCATTAAATTATGTGAGAAGGGTTAAGTGGGAATAGTTTGAAGTCAACGGTATTATTAAAATGGAAATTGTAATCGATTCTATTATGTTCTTGGAATAAATTCCTAGATAAGATCTGACGATGCAAATCCTACTTGATTTTTTCACGTGTGTCCTAACTCCATTATCCAAGCGGTTTCATCCAATTAAGTGTAAGCTGCTATCCTATGGTCTATTCGTTGATGGAAAATTTCATTTTCCATGGGTTGTTCGACCTTCCTTTTAAATCGAAGCAGTTTCCATAAACGAAAGTGTTTTCGAAAAGCACTTTGCGAAGAAATAGCTCCCACAAACAAAGTAAACGGCTTGCTAAAACCATATATAGACTTTATTGGAAGTTTTTTTTGAGCTCTTTGCTGTTTCTCTATATTTTTTTCCATTTAATAGCTTCAAAACATTCAGGAATTTTAAAGGGTATGCCAGCAATTTGATGTAATGTGAGTGATACGGTGTAGGTTTGTTAGCCTTGGAGCCATCACCTAGCCAAAAATACAAAGCAAATGGCCTTTACCTTTAGAATGTAATGAGAATACTTAATTTACTTGAAATCAATTGGGGTTTGCACTTAGACTAGAATTTTTCATAGAAATAAATTACTTCCTAATAATACTAAGAACTTCAACTTGGAGGTGATGTGGTAATTTTTACAACAAAGAATCTGAGATTTGATCCGTGGTATTTACTTTTTGCAGGGAATTTTAATATATATGTATGTTTTTTATAAAGTCAAAGTTCTTTTAAGTTCAGAATGATTTGTTGGAACTCTACTGCAATAACTGATTCCATGAAATATTAGTTTTTATTCGAATATGACTTATTAGGAACATTTCTCAAGAATAAACTCTACCTATTCATCTGTTACTTATAGACGATACCTTTATACATATATATATATATATACATACATATATATATAAATATATATATATATATATATATATATATATATATATATATATATAATATATATATATAATATATATATATATATATATATATATATATATATATATATATATATATATATATATATATATATATTAGGGTGGCCAGACGTCCTTTTTTGCAAGGAAATGTCCATTTTTTCGACTATTCAGAGAAGCGTCCTTTTTCCACGTATAAATGTCCTTCTTTCACGAACGTGAAACTTAAATATATTTTAAATCTTTCCCAGACTTTGAAATCGTCATTTTATTTGGTGTCATACACAAAACCGAACTAAAGTTATCAAGCCGCACATGTAGGCTGACTACAACATGTGCAAAGTTCGTCTGGCTTACTTGTATGACGTAGGCTCCGGTCATATACCTTCAGCACGTTATAGCAGGCTTGTTTTTAGCCAAAAGTCGCTCCATCTACGTTGTCAATGGTCATCTCAGTTCGTTCGGTTGTTTACACCGCGTGAACGATTCAAAACCAAAAGCGTAAGCATGCGACCTCATGTAAACGTGCATTCAAGTTATCAAGTGGTGCTCGCGCAAGTGCTCATGAAAGTCGACCATAAATTTACAGTTCATACGTATTTTGATGTGCTGCGGGAGCCGGTTTTGGTGACGTACTGCTGCTAACCTCGAATTGCAAGATGCCGAAACGCAAATGCAATTTTACTGAAGATCTTTAAAAAATACGCATGCTTCAGCAAGGGGAGACATCTACATTAGCGAAATGCAAAATATTGTTACATGTACAAATAATTCTGCGAGCTACTGTCGCAATTGTTTTCACAATCATTAAGAACATGGGGATTCATTCGACCGCGATAAAAACTTGCGATAGTGTGTGGAAAGCGAATTGAAAAGCGATCAAATAATAGTGAGGTGATTTTGAGAAGACAATTGCGATAGAAATTTATGTACAAGTGGAAGGTAGAATTTTAATAGTGAAAATTAAAGTTGTGAAATTGTTGGTAAAGTGATTGTGCATTTTTAACGAATTAAATAAACTCTTTTAATATAATTTAAAAGAAATTGCGTTTTCAATTTCCCGGAACATTAAATTATTGGCCGCGAACCATAACACGCGACAACGGTGTCGAGAAGCGAGAAAGAAAATTTCGAAAAGTGAAAACATTTAAACATTTTTAAAGTGCTCAATAGTGGAATTATAACGTGAAAACTGTTGAAAAAAAAAAAAATAAGTCAAAATAATAAAAATACCACCAAGCTAACAGTGAAAAATTAATGAATTTACCATGATGGGTGAGCCCTCAGATGCAGAAAAAGGCGCAGAAAGTGGTGAAGCAGAAACACAAACACTAAAAGAATCAGAAAATGCGCTGATGCAAATACTGATGCTGATGCAGCAAGAGCTGCGACAACAGTCATCTAATTTAACTGCGAAGCTGGACCAACAAGCAATCGAAATCAAAGCAGACATCAAGGCAGACATCACACAGAAGCTGGAGAAACAGTTAACCGAAATAAAAGCGGAGCTCGGTCATCTGAACAAACAAATTAAAGGCGTCGAGGAAAAGGTCAGCCAGGTCGAGGAAAAGTTTAACCAGGTCGAAGAAAAGGTTTATCAAGTCGAGGAGAGAATTAACCATGAGATTAGCCAGGTTGAGGAGAGAATGAACCATGAGATGGAAAAAAATGAAAAAGAACTTGGAAGCAGCGAAGGCAGTACTAACCCCCTCACCAGCCCCGCTTATAACCGCAGCGCCAAGCACATCCAGAAATGTGAAAGCACCAATATTCGATGGGCAAATGGTCTGGGGTATTTACAAGATCCAGTTTGAAGCTGCCGCAAGGGCAAATCACTGGAATGAGCAGGAACGAGCAACTGCACTGATTCTTGCTCTAAGAGGCCCAGCTGCAGAGCTTTTGCAGACAATCCCCGTTGAAATGCACTCAAACCCGAATGCTATAATGAATGCGCTCGACATGCGTTATGGAGGCGCCCACCTGAAACAACTTTATCCGGCACAGCTACGGCATCGGATGCAGAAGTCTGGTGAAACCTTACAGCAGCTAGCCCAAGACATTGAGCGACTGGCACTTTTGGCTTACCCAGCCCACATCGAGATGACGCAGCAACAGAAGCATTCATCAGCGCCTTAGAAGACCAGGAATTACAACAAGCTGTGCGTTTAGCTCAAAAGCAAACAATCAAGGATGAATTGGCTTATAGCCTAAACTTTGAGGCAGTGAAAGATGTAGCTCGTACCACTGCTCGGGTTTGCAAGGTAGTGGCAGACGAGTGCAGGTGTGAGCGCGTGAAAAATGAGCGAGAGCCACAAGTAAATGGTGCGCCTAGATGCTGGGATTGCGGTGAGAAAGGGCACCTGCAAAGAGACTGCCAGAAGTGAAGAAAACGGAGCTATTGTCCAGGATGGTGGAGATCCAGACCGTTTCAGGAGCCAACTTTGTGGAGCAAACGTTAGCTAGGAGGATCGACATCCCCAGCATCCCCATCACCGTGCCAAGGCAACATCGTGGAGAAGCAGGCGGATGCCTTCCTGGTCAAGTTGATGAAGAACATTGCACCATAACAAACAACTCTGGTGCAACCCGATCGACGATCCGGCTCGACCTAGTGAGGCCACAACTACTTCACAAGGGCAGAGTTCATGGAAATGCTGGCGCCCTATCTCGTCGTCCATGTCCAGCTAACTTCAAGCATTGTCGGTGGATTGAGGAAAAGGAGCCGACCGTTGCTCTGCGAGTGATAACGGCCAAATTCGATGCAGGTTGGTCAGGGTAGGAGATTCGAAATGCCCAGTTAGCCGATGAAGGCATCGAACCATTGCTCGTATGGAAGGAGACGACTGGGCGACCTGAGTGGAAAGACGTTTCAATGCATGGCGCAACCCTGAAAAGCTATTGGGCACAATGGAACTCCCTTCAGGTGGAGGGTGGCGTACTCAAGCGAAAATGGGAAACGGCGGATGGCAGTTCCTATAGGATGCAAACTATACTACCCAAAAGCCGAATCCACGATGTGGTTAAGAAAATGCATGAAGGATCCTTGGGAGGCCACCTTGGTGTTAACAAGACCTTAGCGAAATTGCGGGAAAGGTTCTACTGGCTCCACGCTCGAGAAGACGTAGAGGACTGGTGCCACAAATGCACAATTTGCGTTTCCGTCAAAGGCCCAAAGCGACGACTGAGAGGACAAATGCAAACCTATAACGTGGGGGTACCGTTCGATAGGATTGCTGTTGACATCACAGGATCCTTTCCTGAGTCCGATTGGGGGAATTGATATACGCTGGTTGTAGCCGACTTTTTCAGCAAGTGGCCCGAGGTCTACCCCATTCCCAACCAGGAAGCAACTACTGCAGCTGAACAGCTAGTGTTAAATTGGGTCAGCAGGTACGGCGTACCTTGCGAATTACATTCAGATCAAGGCCGAAACTTTGAGTCACTAGTTTTTAGCGAAATGTGCGAGCTGCTTGGAATACGGAAAACGAGGACAACACCGCTGCATCCCCAATCCGATGGAATGGTCGAACGTTTCAACGGCACGCTCGATAAACACCTGGCCAATAGGTTGACGAGAACCAAAGGAACTGGGACCGACAAATCCCACTCTTTTTGATGGCGTACAGAGCTGCCGAACATGCATCGACGGGCCAAGCCCCAGCCAAAGTCATTTTTGGAAAGCCTATTCGTCTGCCAGCCGATATAAACTTCGGAACACCCCCTGAGAAACCCCAAACGATCTCGGAGTACGCAAGTGATATAAGACACCGCTTGAACCAGATACATTGGACAGTGCGAAAACACCTCGAATCGGCTACTGACCACATGAAGACCAGGTATGATCTAAAGGCTAATTCTACTGGCTTCCAGCAAGATGACTTGGTGTGGCTATATAACCCGCAACGGCGAAAGGGTAGGTTTCCAAAGTTGCAACATAATTGGGAGGGACCATACCGAGTTACAAAGCGAATCAACGACGTCGTATACCGAATACAGGAACATCGTAAGCCGAGAGCTAAAATGAAAATCGTGCATCTGGACAAATAGCAACACATCTTTTCGGGGCGAAAAGAACTGAGGTGGGGGCAGTGTTACATGTAAAAGTAATTCTGCGAGCTACTGTCGCAATTGTTTTCACAATCATTAAGAACATCAACAAATGGATTTACTCGAAACCACGAGAACCCAACAAGCATTATCAACATCTGAAAGTGAGTCACTGCCCATTCATTCATGCTGGAATGTTCCCGCTTATTCACCAATGTGCGAGAGCTGAGTTGAATGATTAGAGACCCTATATAAAGGCGAGCTGAATGAATGGGGGATTCATTCGACCGCGATAAAAACTTGCGATAGTGTGTGGAAAGCGAATTGAAAAGCGATCAAGTAATAGTGAGGTGATTTTGAGAAGACAATTGCGATAGAAATTTATGGACAAGTGGAAGGTAGAATTTTAATAGTGAAAATTAAAGTTGTGAAACAGTTGGTAAAGTGATTGTGCATTTTTAACGAATTAAATAAACTCCTTTAATATATTTTAAAAGAAATTGCGTTTTCACTTTCCCGGAACATTAAATTATTGGACGCGAACCATAACACGCGACAATATGTAGAAGTAGTGTTTTGGTGGCCTATATGAGTATGTATTTTCTCAATATCAGCTATTTTCAAAAAGACTTTTTTTACGACAAGGTTTATAAAATTTTTATAAAATTTTATGCGACTTTTTGGTTAACGAAAAATGGTTTTTTACACTCAATCTCAAGTGTGGCCGCATTTTCAGTTGGGACCAGATTGTAGTGATTTGTGGTGATGCCATTTGGGCTTTGCAGTGCTTCAGCCACCTTCGAACGCTGAATGGAATACGTGCTACGAGGACTAACCTGGAAGAACTGCATGATGTACCTAGATGACATCATTGTTATCGGGAGGATGTTCAAAGAGCATGTGAGGAACTTAGAATACGTTTTCACCCAATTGCGGCTGGTGAATCTGAAACTTAGTCGCGACAAGTGTACCCTTTTTGCAGCTGAAGTAAAATAGCTTGGCCAAATTGCATCAGTAAAAGGGGTCAAAACAGACCCTGAGAAAATTGAAGCCGTGAAAAGCTGTCCAACATCAAACAACAAGCGCCAACTACGGAGTGTTTTGAGTCTGGCGACCTACTATCAAAGATTCGTTAAAGACTTTTCCAAAAAAGCTAACATAAGTGCCTCCATCAGCTAACCGAAAAAAATCGTCCGTATGTCTGGAATGAACCATGCCAGGCAGCCTTTGAGACCTTGAAGCAGAAGCTGTCTGAATCACCCATGCTGTCATATCCAAAACCCGGAAAAATGGTTGCAGTTGACACTGATGCAAGCAGTGGCGGGATTGGAGCTGTACCCTCCCAGTAGATTGATGGCGATGAACGAGTCCTCTCGTATTACAGTCGAGCTCTCTAAAAAGTAAGGGGAACTACTGCGTGAACAGGAAAGAGCTATTGGCTATAATATAGGCCACAACACAGTTCCGCAAGTACCTTTATGGCCAGCAGTTTGTTCTTCAAACAGACCATGCATCGCTGAGATGGCTGCTTAACTTCGAAAACCCAGCTATACGATTATAAAATTGTTCATTGGAAGGGCGGAGTTCATGGAAATGCTGACGTCCTACCTCGTCGTTCTTGTCCACCGAACTGCAAGCACTGCTGACGGATTGAGGAGAAGGAGCCAACCATTGATCTGCGAGTGATAATGACCAAATTCGATGATGATTGGTCTTTGGAAGATGCGAAACGCCCAGCTAGATGATGAAGACTTGGGAATATTCCTCGTATAGAAGGAGACAGCCGGGCGATCTAAGTGGAAGGAAGTTTCGATGCATAGCGCCACCCTGAAAAGTTACTGGGCACAATGGAACTCCCTTCAGGTAGAAAGTGGCATACTCAAGCGGAAATGGGAAACGGTGGATGACAGCTGCTATAGAATGCAAACGATACTTCTCAAAAGCCGAATCCACGATGTGGTTAAGGAAATGCACGAAGAATCCTCGGGAGGCCACTTTGGTGTTAACAAGACCTTAACGGAATCGCGGGAAAGGTTCTACTGTTCCACACTCGAGAAGACGTAGAGGGCTGGTGTCGTAGGTGCACAATGTGCGCTTCTGTCATAGGTCCAAAGCGATGACTGAGAGGACAACTGCAAACCTACAACGTGGGTGTACCGTTTGAAAGGATTACCGTTGACATCGCAGGACCCATTCCTGAATCCGAATGGAGACATCGATACACGATGGTTGTGGTCGATTATTTCAGCAAGTGGCCCGAGGTCTACCCCATCCCCAACCAGGAAGCAACTAATGTAGCCGAACAGCTAGTGTTAAATTGGGTCAGTACGTACGGCGTACCTTGTGAGCTACATTCGGATCAAGGCCAAAAATTTGTGTCACTAGTTTTTGGCAAATGAACGAGCTGCTCGGAATACGGGAAATAAGGAAAACACCGCTGCATCCCCAATCCGATGGAATGGTCGAACGTTTCAACGGCACACTTAATAAACACCTGGTCAAAACGGTTGACGAGAACTAAAGGGACTAGGACCGACACATCCCATTATTCTTGATGTCGTATAGAGCTGTCGAAAATGCATCGACGGGCAAAGCCCCAGCCAAAGTCACTTTTAGAAAGACCTTTCATCTGGCGGCTGATATAAAGTTTGGAACATACCCTGAGAAACCCCTAACGATCTTGGAGTGCGCAAGTGCCCTAAGGCAACGGTTGAACCAGATACATCGGATAGTGCGAAAGCACTTCGAATCGGCTACTGACCGCATGAGGATCCGGTACAATCTGGAGGCAAATCCTACTGGCTTCCAGCAAGATGACTTGGTGTGGCTATGTAAACTGCAACGGCGGAAGATGAGGTCTCCAAAGTTGCAGCATAATTGGGAGGGACGATACCGAGTTACAAAACGTACCAACGACGTCGTATATTGCATACAGGAACACCGTAAATCGAAAGCCAAAATGAAAACCGTGCACCTGGACCGTCTTGCCCCATATTACAATCAGGGAGACTTAACTACAACTGGCGACACATCTTTTCGGGGCGAAACGAACTGAGGTGGGAGCAGTGTTACATGTACAAACAATTCTGAGAGCTACTGTCACAATTGTTATCGCAACTATTAATAACATCATGATCAATTTTGATTGTAGAGTGAACGAATGTACTCGAAAGTACAAGAATGGGCCAAGTAGATCCAACGT
Source organism: Odontomyia ornata (assembly GCA_963969285.1). Taxonomy (NCBI): domain Eukaryota; kingdom Metazoa; phylum Arthropoda; class Insecta; order Diptera; family Stratiomyidae; genus Odontomyia; species Odontomyia ornata. The sequence goes on along the minus strand of OZ017741.1, from coordinate 271,207,351 downwards.
CAAACCCTTTGCGGGTTTGACTATACTGGTCTAGTACTTTCAACCTGAAGTAGAATCATTGACCCCTCAAACTCACTGTCACACAGTGTACTCTCTTTAGAATAGAAACGGTTGAGTTGCTATCATCGCGTCATTTTGAAGAAATTTCCAGAGCGCAACAAAATGATGCTGAGCTACATTCTCTCCTTCAAAATCGTTCATTTCACTTTATAGAAGTCGTTATTCCAAATAATTCCTTAAATATTTTTGTGTTCACAGCCAAAATTTAGTAAGTTCATTTATTCTTAAACAATTCAGACAACAGGTTTTCCACCAAATTTCAATATACATTATCCAAAAATTAAAGCTACAACCGAATTAATCGCATCTAGATTTTTATAGAATAAAATGAGGGCGGATATGAAAGATAAAGCAAAATCCTGCTATAATTGCCAAAGATCAAAAATCACTAGACACGTTTTTTCGCCTTTATGTCCGTTCGATACACCTACAGAAAGGTTCAAAATCATTCACATTGATATAATTGGACCTTTGCCCATGATCAATCAATTTATCGATCGCATGACAAAATGGACAAAAGCCATTCCAATGTGAGACACTTCAGCGATCGTACAAATGTGGAATTTTTCAAAATCTCTCTGATAAATGTACACGCTCCAACTGCAGAAAAGGACAAAGAAACGAAGGAAAGGCTCCTCCATCATCTGGAATAAGTAGTCCACTCATTGCCTAATAACGCCACAAAAATGATTCTGGGTGATTTTAACGCTAAGGTTGGCAATAAGCGATCTCATTGGGGAACGACTCGAGGATATAGCCCCCACGATGAAATAAATGACAATAGCCAACGCCTGATTGACTTGGAAATATAGTGGAAATCTAGTCATACGTTTGACTTGCTTCTCTCATCGACATATATATAAAAAGACCTGGATGTCACCAGATAGCAACACAAAAACCTAGATCGACATGTTCTGATCCAAAATCGACGGGCCTCGAGACTTGACGTCCGTACATACCGAGGATTGTAACTCAGATCATTACCTGATCAAATTTAACTATCGATCTCGTATGTCAAAAGAGTATTCGGTGAAGACCAGCCCGCTACAAAAATTTGACATAAAAGCCTGCAAATGGGGTCTGTGGCAAAAAATTTCATGGAGGGCCTCGACAACCAGCTGGCTCCCATCTTATTAGCCGCATTGATGAAAACAAGCAACGAGCTCTGGATGGAAGTGAAAGCGGCTACTAAGATTGTAGCGGATCAGATGATCGGCTGTCAAGCCTGACGCAAGGGAAATGATTGGTTCGATAAAGAGTGTCGGAATGCGTTAAATAAAAAGAATCAGGTCTACAAAGAATCCGTACGCAGAAAATCTAAAACAAAGAGCGAACAATATGAAAATCTCACAAAAGTACCGAGTGAGATAGTTAGAATTAAGAAAAGAAAATACAATGACAACCAATTGAAAAGTAACGTTTTAAGTTTAGCGAGCAGCAACACAAGACATGAATACAAAGTAGTAAAAAGCTTGAAACATTGTTATCAGCCCAAAACCACGCTCTGTCGTGATGACATTGGCAATATCATCACTGATGAAACCAAGATGAAGAAAATATGGCCATCATGCTTCAAGAACCTCCTGAATCCTCCATACAACTCCAGAGCATCGCAGCTTATAAATGTTTTCGTAGAGCTTTCATTGGCCGCACCAACTCTGGATGAAGTTTGTTTCAGCATCAAAGCCGAGAAGAATAATAAAGCAGCGGGTATTCCAATGAAATTCATCAAATATAGTGGCAGCAGTGTTCATAAAGCTATTCACAATTTGATCCAGCATATTTGACAACAAGAATATATGCCGAATGAGTGAAGACAATTAATTATATTTCCTATCCACAAAAAAGTTGACAAGCTACAGTGCGAAAACTATAGAGGCATATCAGTGCTTTGTATTCGTGCAGGCTACAAAATAGTTTCAAAAATCCTGGAAAATAAAATCGGAACACGTGCCAACAGTATTATTGTGAAGTATCAGGGTGGCTTTAGAGCACGTAGATCGATAAAAGATCGAGAGTTTACTTTTAAGTAGGTACCTGAAAAATGCTGGGAGTTTAACATAGACGTACACAAAATTTTCAGTGACTTTAGGCAAGCATACGACAGTATTGATGGCAATTTACTGTACCAAATAATGCTTTGCTTTGGTAGAAATCATCAATTTAAATGAGTAGATATCCGTTATATTTTCCTTTTTCAACTTATGATAATGAAAAACTTTAACGGCTGATCCAAACGCTTTAAGTTTTGAACAGAAGTCTCGTATGCCACTCTAGAGATGCAGATATATTTCAAAGGTATAGAAATATGAATAACGGGAGAATCGAGATATGTTGAAGGAACGTAGTCACTCAATTAGTGATGTTGAATTTTACGAGGTATTTTCTTTGAGATTGTTCCCCGGCCGTTAGATAAAGAACCAGGTGAGCTGATCATAAGTAAATTAGATTCTCAGATCGCCAATTCTTGATTAATTAAAAGCAGCTTAACAGCGAATCAATCCTAGTGACAATTGATTGACCAGGTTTATATGTTTCTACATAATTGCAGCAATCCGGGATGTTGTACGAGCGCTGGCTATAGCTACATATCTTGTTGAGTTCTAAGTAAGGTCTCAGGCAAAGTTAAATTAATCTCTTTCATTCGATTTTCCGGATCGTTTTCACCTCTTTTTTAATACTTGAAACCAATGATTTCCGTTTTTTGGGTGAATTTATTTTTTATTTTGTCAGACGCGCGTTTCGATAGCTACTTACTATCTTCCTCAGTGTACAAAATCGTTTTGTATCCTATTCTACATATACAAGTTAGTTATATCTACAGCTTTTTTCTACCTTTTGTCACTTAAGTCTAATTGCTTATTCTATGTAGTACATCGTCCTTTCTTTAATTGCTGTTCTTTAATTATACTAAACAATGGTGAATAGTTATTACCTAAGTCTACATTCATTCTTTTTTCTACCTCTACTCTACTTATGAATAAACTTTCGTAAGGGTCTAATTTCCGTTGATTACCTACCTCTTTTACCACTCTTATGTTGTCCGCTGTTATTTCGTGTCGATTTTCAATGATATGCCGCGCTACCGTGGACTTAACATCTGTGCTCTTCTTTTTTCCTTGTATCACGCTGTCAGCTTCTCTGATGTGTTCCTGCCATCTTACTCCTACCAGCTGTTTCCTTTGCCCTATGTAAACTTCGTTTTTGTTTTATTTCAATTTTAAGTTCTCTGCCACTAAAAAATACCTTTTAAATGATTCAAGTAAAAACTCAAGCTACGCTTAACAAAAAATACATGAACTTTAGCCAATTTTAATGACCTCAACTTCAAGTTTATATGAACAAAACGTTTTTAAGATTCCAGAAAAATTTGATTTTTAAAGACTTAACCCCTTTTTGAAACATCCGATTCAACTAAAACTATGTAATGGCAAATCAGAAACCTCAGATGTATTCGTGAGACCATGTAACCAGAATGTATGACAATACGTTTCAGTAAAAATGCTGGGAAGCATATGTTGAAAAAATATTTAAAACAAAGAAACAATTAAGTTGATACCGATTGTGTAGTATTCCGTGAATCTAGTGTCTTCAAGTTACAAAGGTAAGATCTTAGCAGGAAGTATTCCGGAAATTAAGATTTGATTCGACGCTCAGTGCAAAGAATAATCAATAGCTTTTGTTTTTAAGAGGCCAATATGTTTCCTTTTTCGCGGGGAATATACTAAATGCATGAAAGTTTTACCAAGCTTTGCTTCTGACAAGTACTTAATTACATAAAACCTTAATCAACCCGACGGATAACAATAAACTCTAAAAATAGTTTACAACGTGCAAACATTTGAAGTCCACAACGGAGTGGTTGCACCTGGTAATTCGCTTGTTCGTTAAGCAAACAAGCTGAAAACTTGCCTCGCAGAGTTCACAATGCTCTCGTCTTTACAGTAAACTCCGTGAATGTAGTCCTTATGCATGCTTCGCCTGAATTTCCATCATCATCATTACCATCACCATCAACTGTGATGAACATATACCTGTACATACGTACGTGCCTTCATATACTCAGACAACATACTACTCAACACATTCATACTCTTTTATCCACACATAAGGCATTTTGATAAATAAACTCTAGCTTTTGTTTCCTTCCATATCCTTTTCTCTTCACTCTGTACCACTATCTCAACATTTGAAATTTGAAGCAGTTTCTTTTGGGACAACAGCAACATTCGTAATACGCTGTCTAGCAATTAGTAATGAAATCTTATTTCAACGTGTTTCAACAAACCGTACCAAGATAGAGAACGAAGGATGCAACCATTTGAGTATTGTGGCTACGAAATAAATTGAGTTTAGAACGTTAATATGCAAATTGTACACAACGTAGCAAACAGTTAATTATAATCTTTCATGCAGTAATTTTTCCATAGAAGTTGTAACTTTCAGTCTTATAAATGAAGACTTTTGCAATTACTTGGCATTAAAAGAACGAAACGTTTGAATAGGAGGTATAGTTTGAAGGCAGTTTGAAGTGAGCTCCAAAGACTGTGTGTGTGAAAGATAAAGTGCTAGCTTTGATTTAATATTGTGGTAAATGCTGGATTATTCCAGTTGTTTCATTCTAGGACTTCATCGCGAACATACTATTGCATTAAAGTAAATGGCATAAAATCTCTATACCTGGGCATGAAAATTTATTCCCAGAAACTAAAGAGTGTTTCGTAAGATGCGGCTGATGTTGGCGTGCATTGTGGAATAAATGTAAAAAAAAAATATCAGCAATTCGAAAACTGATGCTACGATCGCTACTGAAGCAACAAAAGCTAGGGCCTTAAATGCCGAAATAATAACAACTATCCTGAGGTCCATAAAGTAATCACGACAGAAAAAACTGTGCTATTCCACCACCACTGTCAAAAATTTGGCTGAATTATTATACTCAAAAATGGAAGCCGATAATCTCTCTCAAGAAAGGAACTCACAAAGAACCATTGCCGTCCAAGCACATGAAGAAGAAAGGCCAATCCATAAAGCAAGAAACATTCCAAATAGAATAAAATCAACATGCAACTTGCCAAAAATCAGCCAAGTGTAATAAATGTGTTCCTTGAACTGGAGGAGCTCCTAGACTACAAAGGACATTACGGCAGGATCTGGTTAAAGACTGAAGAGGACGAGAAGGCCAAGAAAGAGCAGAAAGCTGAAGAAACACAGAAAACTAAGCCTCAAAAGGCACGCACAGATAACTCCACCATCAAACGTCAATAAAAGAATGGTACCTCACCTAATCAAAGCAGATCGTGACAAAAGAAGGAAGAAGGTGACACTTGGTTGACACGAAACACTAGATAAGAGACTCCAGACAGTGCTGATAAATCGAGCAAAGGGGGCTGTAAAGAAACTCTTCCAAAACGTGCCAGAAAGAAAAGGTTTCCCCACATGCTCAGCAAAAAAAGACCTGACGCATGACAGGACAGAGAGAAAATCCATGAAATCCACCCCGGCAGCAGACAGTGCTCGTAAAACCTCAAAATGGCGGGTAGAGACACACTGTTTCCGTTGCAAAGATGCTGGTCCAATATCGGATCAGCTAAAGTAATTGAATGGGTTATGTCTTTACCAGATTAGCAAGTAAATTAAATTCCAAAAACGGTGCTCGCATGTCATGCTAAACACCGAAACGTGCCGATTATCCTTATTGTTGATTTTGAAGGAACAATACCTGACGTGACAACAGATTGAAGTCCTTAGTACGGAGGATACATAATTGGAGAGTATTAGGGGACTGCTCAGCCAGAGATCATTTGCACATTCTGCTTGAGATCTGTGATGTTGTGTCCCGATGTCCGTACTCTCGGCTTTCTACAATTGGCTGAAACATTGGAAAGGTAGATTTCGAGAGGTTTGTCAAGGTGCTCAGGACGAGTGCTCTACTGCAGAGGGGATTTGGAGTGGACAAAAGGACTGGCAGGTCAAGATATAGTGAATTTAACTATGAATATCATCATAACTATTTGCAGAGCTTCTATGCCCCATAAAAACTCGGCACGGCAAGCCCCTAGTGTACTAGTGGTTGAGTGTCACAAGCTTCCACGTGATGCTCAACGAACACTAAACCGTGATGAGGTATGCAATCAAGAAATAGCATATAAATTGGCCAGGAAATGCCTTCACAAATTGATTAACAACAGCAGTTCTCGCTGTTGGTAAGATCTATTGGACAATATTAACAACGATTCATGGGGCCTTGACTATAAGCTAGTTACACCGAAGTTTATTGTCCTATGGGTGACTTGGTCCACCTATCCCCTCCATGTAAATACTGTTCACAGTGGAGCAGCGATCGAGTACTCACTCCTCTTACAACCGGGAAAAACAGATGCAGCCTTTTCTTCAAAAACAGGACTTTCGCCCCAGATATTGTTCCAGCTGAGGGTTTGCAACTCGTCTATTACCATTGTTGTGACTTTTTTTAAGCATATTTGTCACTTATCTTAAGGAAGGGGATTTCTCGGTGCAATGGTAGGTGTCAAAGCCCATGCTGATTAGCAAGGAGAAAGAAAATGCTTGATCGTTTTGTGCTTATCATCCATTTCATATTCTAAATACGGCTGGGAAAACCTCATCAAGGGAAGACTTACTGACAATTTTCGTGCTACTGGGCACCTTTCTCCTTAGCAGTATGCTTTAGAGCTGGTTGCTGCACCATCAATGTGCTTGCAGAGGTGGTGAGCGCAATGCGATATATATAGCCCCACAAGGCAACGGATCGTTCTGTAAGTTACACTAAACGTTAGAAATGCCATCGATTCCGATAGGTGTGTGGATATCTTGGATACGTTAAAAAGCCTTCTCAAGTTCCCGAGGGAATACTTGCTTTAAGTACGCTGTTGCCCAAGGATATATCTTTTGTTTACATCTGTGAAACGTGTCTTACATTAGGCTACATGTATCGTGCTGGATCACGACACATCTGGCTAAACACACTGTTGAACAAGCGCAACTTAGGCTAGGTATGCTAATGCACCATATGAGAGACTGGATGACTGGTTGCAGGCTCAGCGTAGCACTGGAAAAAACATAAGTGGTCATCTTGATTAAGAAAAGAGTCCCTACAGTAAGGACGATCAGTATTATTAACTGTATCGAAGCCAGCGGAGAATTAGCTGGGGCTGCTGATCGATTCGAAGATGAGTTTCTCTGAGCAAATCAGGACGTACTGGGCCTGAGTTGAATTCTGTTGATGCAGGGGGACCCAATCCATCAAGAAAACACCTTGTTGCAGTATATGTAAGCCAGTGCAGCAGTATATATGTGAGTTTGGCATAGTTTTCGTCAGAAGTGCATATTTCACGCACGTGTTACGATCATGAGTGAACGCGCAACTTATTGTAATTCGTTTTCAGCGAGGAAAGGCGTTCAAAACATAAAATTTTTTCTGCGTTTGCGAAACCAGTTTGATAGTGACTGCCTGAGTAGGACCGCTGTGTTTAAATAGGCCAAAGCATTCAAGGATGGCCACGAAACCGTCGAGAATGAACCGCATGATCGTCGACCGTAAACCAACATCACACCAGACAACATTTTCCGTGTAGTACAACTCATTTTGGGGGACTGTAGGAGAAATATTCGAGACATTTCAGCTGAACTCGGGATCAGTATTGGTAATGTAGACTCTATTATCAACGAAAACCTTCGTTAAATAACGGCATGATGGGTTCCTCAACTGGTGAACTTTGAGCAAAGATTCACGGGGTTGGAAGCTTGTCGCCGCTTGCTGACGCGGTACGAGGTGGAGGGGGACAGTTTTAAAAGTAAATATTCATTATAAAAAAGACATGGGTACAATTTCACACTCCTGAAAACAATGTGTCGTCCAAAGAGTAGAGATAAGGGTGCCAGTCAAAGCAAATGCAACCAGGCCCGCGGGTAAGGATATGTTTACTGTGTTCTGGGACCGCCGGGGCGTGCTGTACGTTGGTTTCATGCAAACCTAATGTTCCATCAATGCTGCATACTACCCTTATTTTCTGAAAACATGCGTGAAATCCGTTTATCACTCGAAACGGAGGAGCATTTCACCACGAAGTGCGATTCTTCTTCAAGATAACGCGTGCCCTCATACCGCACGTCTCACGCTCGATGCAATATCGGAATTGGGGTGGGAGGTACTGGAACACCCCCATTAGTCCAGATTTATCATCCTTCGACTACCACATGCTTGGACCACTTAAACATGCCCTTGGAGGTCAAAGATTCACTCACTAATAAACGAATAACAATACGTTGCGCAACGGCGGTTGGCATTTGATGTTCACTCATGGTCGTAGCACGCGTGTGAAACATGGACTCCCAACGAAAACTATGCCATACTATTTCTATGGGATTCAGCTATGACATACTCGAGCCACGACCTTCAAAACATCCATGCGTGCCATGTAAAGCGTTTGTCTCCATCATATTTGAACCGTCCCGTATATGGGGATACGCTCTCAGTAAAAAAGTGAACCAATAATGCTTCGCACAAGAACAAAAAAAGGAGCACTGAGCAGAGCATCTTCATATCCAACAGTCTTTGATTCTGAGGTGAAAGTTATTGTAAACGTGAAACCAGTCATCCTTCTTGCTAGAAAACTCAGTACTTTTGACCTGCGTTGAGACGAGGGCATAATAGAGATAATTGTCCATGAGGAGAGCCTGCACTCACTCGGCGTTTGTCAGCAGTCTTGTGTCAATCACATGAGGGACAGGTTGACTGTGCAACTCATCGTAGATCTGAGACCATGGCTGAATGAAGGCATGGTGAGACTGACTTCCATCTGACCCAGCTTTTGGGAGGACATGGGCGTTTTTAGTTTCACAAGCACAGGATTGGTGAGTCGCATTCCCTCGACTGTTGGTGTTGGCCCTGTAGAGAAAGTAAATTGCCTGCCACATGGTTTTTGCGTGCAAAAATGGGAGAAGCTGTGACAAAACCTATGCAAAGAAACAGAAGAGCTCATCCCGGATTGTATAGTGGCAATGATGCTCGGATCGGTTGACAAATGGAACCGTGTAGCACATCCTGTTCGGGTGGTCTTAATAAATAAAAACGACTCACAGCAACCAGAAACACTGGAACTGCGGGTCACTTATCTAATAATTCTTTTTTGTCGCTCTCCTCCCGCTGGAGGAGGAATTCCTCAACATGAAGTAATCCAACAGGGTAGTAAAACGAGACCTGGCCTCAAGTAATGTGTCAAACAGCTCCAGGCTTGGCTCTCAGGTTAAGAGAGGTGGTGTTAGTAGCTAGTCTAGCCGCTCGTGGGCACGCAAGCCCTACACTCAGTGAATAAATTCCAGTCACCTCTCAACCCCCAAAAAAGAAAAAGGTCTACTAATACACACATCATACAGTATATAGCTAGACAGTATTACTACCAAACTTAGTGTTGTATTTAATGGTTCCTGTAAGGTAGGCTAAGTATAAACGATGTTCTGTGTATTAAGCCAAAGCAACAGAATGGTCTTATCCAAATATTACTAAGATGAGGGTAATACTGCTTCTTTTCACAGCTAACAAGTAAGGATAGCTGAGTAAGGCAAGAACTATCAAAGAATTCTTTCGCATCAACATTCACATGAACCTATCCTGGAACTTGTTCCAGGTACAGTTACATATAGTACTGGAACCGGTTCATACCTGGCAGTTAAAATTTTAAAGTGACTGGTAGAAGATAAAAGTCATTGATACCCAACTGCAAAGCGAGTTATAACAACATCCTTTTATTGTACATAGATGATATGTTAGATGGAGCAGAGTTAAAGAAAGGATCGATTGGATTTCAAATTCAGATGATTCAAATGCTCAAAAAAAGGCTTCAATCTTCAAAAGTGGCTTTCTAGCCCTAAAAACTATCAAAAATATTTTTAAACATCATTTAACAAAAAATCTTCAAAATAAAAGACACAGATGGAATCAAAACACATGGAATACATTGGAATCTCTAGTAAGATAAATTTAATTCAAGCTAAATATTCAAGCATCTAGTTCAATGCTTACAAATAAAGTACCGTTATCCAAAATTGCCCATGTATTTGATCAATTAGACTGGTTGTCTTTCATCATCACACTGATTAAATTACTCATCCAAGTCCTCTGGGAAAGGTCTTATAGAAATAATTAAAACCTGAAATGAGCTCGAAAAAGACTTGCAAGAGTACAGGCGGTAAAGATTCCTAGATTGATCAGCCATCATTAAAACCATTAAGCCTAGCTACATGAATTTATGACACTTTAAAAAGCATTATGCAATTTATGTATATGCATAAACTACTGATGCACAAGAAAAAGTCCATGCAACGGTCTCAAAACTAAAGTGGCACGTCTTAGACAAAAGACTTGTTTTCCTCATTTCGAGCTATGTGGAGGCTTGCTGCCTACAAAATTTCTTAGAAAACCAACAGCTGCGCTACAAATAGACTTTTCCAGAATGTTTGTATGGTATGACTCAGAAATAGTTTAGCATAGATTGTGAGGAGGCCCCGTACGTTTAATATGCTCATTGGAAACAGGATCTCAAAAATTCAAAAAAAAAATGCTCCCTACAAACATACCTGTATGTAGACATACAGCATCGCAAAACAATATAGCTGACTTAGTATCCAGAGGAATTAGTCCAAGCTTATTATACGAAGAAACATAGACTTCCTCCGAGGTTCTCCGCTCAATGGTTGCTTATTCCAAAATGAGCTGTAGCAACATTTCGACAATCAATCTCCTTGTTGCAGATTTTTTAACTGGAATAAGTTCTATTTCTGCTGCGGCTTCTTTGACCCCCTGAAAAGATCGGCTGTTTCTTCACCACAGTCCAGACGCTTCAACAAAAAGGTCTGGTTTTTCGCTCTTGGGGGTGTACGTAAAATCTGGAATCTCTCCAGAATCCAAAGCACTTTTTGATGTTTGAAAGTTAACCAATGACTCAGCTTTGATTATTGGTTTGTCAGCAAACACCCTTTTTATTGTAAAATTATTAGCCTATTTTTGGCTGGCAACAGCAGAACCATATCTTTGCCACTTTACCCAAATACATTTATTGACAAGACTAATTTCTTCTTTTAGCAAACATATACAGATGGACCAGCAGACAAAACTGTTGATTTTTTCTCCCTATTTATAAGGTCAAATATACAATGAATGTTTTATTAGATTTAGTATGCACATTTTCAGAATTTTCATTACCTTCGTCCTCTTTGATCTTCATTGAAACATCTAGCCCAGCTATCGCTGCATAATAATTTGTACCAACATACATATATTCCGCCTGCGCTGAAGACATCTTCTTGATTAGGCGCCTCACTTCACTTCTTTGACATTGTCTCATTGGTTATACTTAATTTTATTCCTTCTCTTTCTTGATGGTAATTTCTTCTTCTTTGTTGAATGTCAATTTCCCAACTAGCTCCTGCTACGAATGGATCCTTGGTTTTAGCCCTTTTTCTCTCTGGGCCTTCTCCATATTGTCATTAGCTTTAACTATTTCTTGAACTGATACAATTTTTAATTTACTTTTTTTCTTCATTTTTTTTCTTTCAAATCTTAGGTTTAACAGTTTTTTGCCCATCATTGTTGGCAATGGACATAATACTTCTATTTTAAGGCTGAAGCCATCGGGTTCCTGCATTTGGTTGCCCATGCAGTGAGACTCGAGACAATATTCATCAAAACGGACTGCACCTTGAAGGTCTTCTTTCTGCTTTTCGAAACTTTTCAGAAGTAAAATTTCAGATATTGGTTAAATTGTAAAATTAATTTCCATCAATTGTAAAGTTAATTTTCATCAGACTTTTTTATAAAATTATTTAATTCTTAAAAATCATTGACAAGAACATTTAAAAATACGTCTGTAAGCAACGAGTGCTAGACAAAGAATTTCTAGCACACTTTGCACTGTATCAGTTGTATGCTTCATTGATTCGACAATTTTTGTGTATTTTGTCACTGCTGACAGCTAGAAGGTAGCTGTATTACCCACGAAATAATACCAACGCCATCAACCAAGTAGGAAGCTAGTTGCAACGTTTGAGCGCAACTCGATCAGGATCGGGGTGATAAAAAAGCATAATCTTCTATATGTAACAAGTCGAGTCAGCAGGAGAGTGCTTTTATCAGAAGGTCTTTGGATTCCTTAAATTTTTTGTAAACTGGAAGACAATAAAAGTGCCTAGGTCAATTTGAAATCTGTATCAACCATAAACATGTGTTATCATAATTGTAATTCCATACAATTGAAATGGTTATAACTCACTTGATTATGGTTCAATTTTAATGAAATTTTGGGAAGATAAATATCTTATACCAATATATAATAATTGCATAACTTCAAGGAATTTAAGACTAATGTTTTGATTTTATGGGCAAAAATAAAAAATTCACAAATTGTAGTATTATTAACGAAGTTGAGTGAATTTCGATTTCTGAGGTATATGTTACCCTTGTACGCATAAAGACCCACTACCATGATTATTTTCAAACTTTTCCGCTCAAGGGGGTCCGATCACGGCGAGGGGTCCACAATATTTTGGTACATTTTGCCTACCCCTGGACCTCTTCATCCATAAAATGACTTTTTTCTTCCAGATTCTAAAAGTCCTAATCAAGACCTTACCCTTCATATCCCACTCGACTACCTTTGATGAAAAAAGTTTTTAATGGACACCTCGTTATAAGGAAGGAACACTTTAAAAAATGTTGAAATGTTTGGTAAGACCTAAACTTTTAAGAGACCATCACTTTTGACCTTTTTAAAAAGTTTATGCATTCTTGCTTCTACAGTTTCTGAGGAAACTTGCTGTACCGCACGGACAGACAAACAGACGGACAGACAGTCAGACGGGCTGATGGGTATACGAACAGACTTTCAGATAGGTCGCAAAACTAGTAGGTCATTTTAAAAAAGTGTTTACAAAGCCCTAAAAATGGATGCATGTATGTCCGGTATAGACCCTTAAGCCGCACAATAGATGATGAAATTTCCAGGGTAAATTAGTTTAGTCCAGGGATGGTTTCTCTGAAGATTTGGTGGCGATCGACTGTAAGAAAAAAATTAGGCAATTTTTTTCCAATTTTTTTTGAAAATAATTTTTCCTCTCGTTTTTTCATCAATTTTTTAACAGGTTCGGTTCAAACATAAACATATAAATATTTTTTTGCGATTGTTAACGACGAATTTTTCGATAGCGAAAAATTCGTTGCTGAAAACATGTTGCTCACAAATCAAAGCAAACCATTCGAACCTATATTTAGTCGTTCAGTTAGTCTGGGAAAAATCAGGTTTGGTTGCCATGTTGGAAAGCGGAGCTCTGCTTTGGACAATATTGCTTTGCATTGAATGTCTAGGTTTAAACTGCGTGAAGTCATTCAATTCTCCGAACCATGTTGTGCTCTCCCCATCAAAGTTAATCGTCGTATTCACCAAGGAGAAGCTTACAACGCAATCGGAGACTAAATCGTTGACTACCAATTTAACGAAAACATATTTTGGAACAAACACGATTGGTAAAAATATTTTGTGATTATTGAAAAAACACAGTTAACAGTAATTGCGTTTGAACGACATTTCCTTCCAATCGATTGTAAGTGTTCTTTTCACGTGTATATAGTATGACCTTTGTCGCGTCAAATGTATGAATTGCTTTGGACATGCCTTCTACTTTGCTCATTTTCAATCTTCCACAATCACAATTTCTTTCATAACCACCATCTCAATAAAGATTCAATTTTTTTCAGTTTTCCTCAATACCCCCAAAAAAAGTGATGTAGTTATTGGGCCAATGAATAAAGTTGCCATGTTCTGAAATTCGCTAAGGAATCAACTGTAATGTATTGTTCGAACGGTACAGTTATATTATTCCCACTGATGGAGCTACCTGAGCCTCTTCGAAGTTACCTTTCTGGTGACGCTCCAATTTCAAAACACTTCCCGCAAAACATTTGCAAGTACTACTCATGCTTTCAAATAACTTTCTCCGGTGCAAAGAGAAACCGAACAGCGTTGTACGATTAGTACTGCAACCAGACACAAAATCGTTTCGAACTTGAAAACAATGTTGCGCGAAAGCAACAGTCTGATTCGTTTATTTAAAACTGCTATAGACTAGATAGCCCAGTCATATTAGGGCTTTCACCTCGGAATGAAAGATAATAAGCTGCAAATTGGTATGAACCTTTGTTTTGTCATTCTAAATGTTGTCTCAAAAGTCTAAATCGTTATCGTGTTCGCGTCTCAAGATATTCAAGGTCAAAGGTCACAAAAATCGGTTTTTCGCGAATATCTGGCTTCCTATCGGTTAAATGAGATTTGCATTTATTATAAAAGTTGTAGGCTATAAAACTCCCTACAATTTTTGTTTAAACTTTTTTTTCATACGACCAACCGTTTTGAAGGTAGAGCGCGAAGAGTGCACATCGTACAGTCATATACGGCCTAATGCAAGGTCAAGCGTGAGTTATGGTTATCAGTACGTTATAAAGTCAATTATTTACTTGGAAATTATAATTATTAAACAATGCCTATTATTTATGTACTAACTATTAATTATTTATATTTAATTAAAGTAAGTAACTTGATTATTTATATATAATTATTCATATTTAACTATTTGACAAAACAAAGGTTCATACCAATTTGCAGCTTATTATCTTTCATTCCGAGGTTGACCCCTTTTTTTACCTAATATGACTGGGCTATACAACTTTTCAAAAACTTTGGTGAAAGTTGGAGCCGAATTGCGACCTCTAACGTGGTCAACAATCTCGTTATATACATACACACATATACAGATATATCCATATATATGCATATATATATACATATGTGTATATATATAGATATATATATATATATATATATATATATATATATATATATATATACCTATATATATACACATATGTATATATATATGCATATATATGGATATATCTGTATATGTGTGTATGTATATAACGAGATTGTTGACCACGTTAGAGGTCGCAATTCGGCTCCAACTTTCACCAAAGTTTTTGAAAAGTTGTATAGCCCAGTCATATTAGGTAAAAAAAGGGGTCAACCTCGGAATGAAAGATAATAAGCTGCAAATTGGTATGAACCTTTGTTTTGTCAAATAGTTAAATATGAATAATTATATATAAATAATCAAGTTACTTACTTTAATTAAATATAAATAATTAATAGTTAGTACATAAATAATAGGCATTGTTTAATAATTATAATTTCCAAGTAAATAATTGACTTTATAACGTACTGATAACCATAACTCACGCTTGACCTTGCATTAGGCCGTATATGACTGTACGATGTGCACTCTTCGCGCTCTACCTTCAAAACGGTTGGTCGTATGAAAAAAAAGTTTAAACAAAAGTTGTAGGGAATTTTATAGCCTACAACTTTTATAATAAATGCAAATCTCATTTAACCGATAGGAAGCCAGATATTCGCGAAAAACCGATTTTTGTGACCTTTGACCTTGAATATCTTGAGACGCGAACACGATAACGATTTAGACTTTTGAGACAACATTTAGAATGACAAAACAAAGGTTCATACCAATTTGCAGCTTATTATCTTTCATTCCGAGGTTGACCCCTTTTTTTTTTTTTACCTAATATGACTGGGCTAAGATACTATTAGATGACTATACTGTTATGATAAGAGCAGACAATACACCGCTTGGGGAACACAAAAGACGTTTTAATATACCGGTGATAGGTGATATAGCAGTTGCAACGGTGAGCGCCAAGTTCGATCGACGTGACATAATCACCCACCACCAGTGTAAAAATGGGCAATGCGATTTGGAAACACATTGGTCATAAGATGCCCTCCAATATCTATTGTTTTTTATGCGTGGAGAAGATGGTTACTATTTTAACATCAGGCAAACCGACTCCAACACGAATTAAGAGTCAACGAAGAAAGTTGCCTGCATGGATTATTACGTGTATCGCATTATGATTCGTGCAAATAAATCCAACTTCATACTAAAATGCTGTGAAGTGTACCATTAGTTAATTGCGGGCATGTACGCAAAATTTGAAAGTGAACGTTTTCTCTTCATTCGGTTAAATCAACAGATGTTGCGCGTTGAAGAAAACGTCCACTTGCGTGATGCAAATGCCAATGATGACAACGCTGCTAACATTGGACAACTGGTAATCTTGCCAGCAACATATACCAGTAGTTCGCAACACCTGTACGAATACGCTCCAGATGCCATGACGTATGTTCGAAAGCATGGACGCTCAGATCTGTTCATCACCTTGTCATGCAATCCAACGTGGAGTGAAATTGTACTTCTGCTTTCCACTGGCCATCATACATACATAATCTTTTCCCTCAAGTTTTTAAGCAAAAGCTATTCAGACTCATGTGCGTCATCACCAAGAACCATATTTTTGGGGAAATTCGATGCTGGATGTATTCACTCGAATAGCAAAAAGAGGCCTGCCACACGTTCATATTTTTATTTGGATGAAGCAAAAAATTGTCCCAACACAAACTGATTGCGCCATAAAAAATTGCTTGAGGCACTTAATCGGAATCTGCGGGAAAACTCAACCAATGGGTGGTGCTCTGATTCTCTTTGCAGGTGATTTTCAGCAAACCATATCCGTTATGCCTCAATCAAGGCCCACAGATTAGCTGAACGCTTGCTTGAAAGCATCATATTTATGGAACCGAGTCGAAAGAATGACGCTCTCCACGAATATGCGTGTGCACTTGGTGCAAGATGCGTCTGCCGAATCATTTTCTAAACAAATTTTAGACATGAGAAACGGCAAAATTCCAATTGGTCGCACAACAAATGAAATTTCGTTTTCCCCTCTTTTGTCAAATGCAGGCAAATATTCAAGCCATTGTGGGCAACGTTTCCTAAATTTAACCAGCAACAACAAAAATCCAGATTGGCTGTGCGAACATTTAATATAAGCGCTCAAGAATAATGATGTCAATCGATTGAATGAACTGTTACAAGTGAAACTGTCTCCTTGTCAGCATCAAGCTGCCAATCGATAAATGTAGCTTTTACTGAACAGTAACAAACAGAAGGAAGAAAAATCCTTTCCGAACCGTAGTCACCGCTTTGCGAAATGTCTACAATGTAACGTAATTAACACGTAGATACAATTACTATTGTAAACTTTACTTTTAAGTCTATAGATTCACAACCCATCATCGGAGCAAAGAGACGTCGTGGAAAGTACCAAGCCCTAACAGCAACAGCTTCAAATATACCAGACCACAATCATCCTCGCTTTCAACAATATGGGTAAAGACCCAAAAAATATTCTTCTCGTACCCAGAAAGGATGGAGGCAGCACTATCACTCACGTCTTACCATGGCGCATGGCTAGGCTCGTAAACGAAACTATTTTCGTGAAAAAACACTCTCCCATATCAAGAACAGAAGCGTTTTATTTTGCAGCTAAAACTCGCATCGATAAATTTGGGTGATGTAAATACTCTAAATATTAAATTAGCATTACCTTTCGCGGATGAATTTGACATCATGCTTGGAAGCACCTTAACAGTGCGGGCACCAACAGCGCATTTCACCCCTCATTCAACCATGCACTTGGATAAATCACTTAAGACGCATTATACATGAACAAACTTTCAATACTTCCGATTTTAAACTGTTTCACGCGACCAAACTTCCACAAACATCTTATCTGAATTAGATTCCACTAGGATTTTGTATTCAATTTACAAAATGCAGTCACCAGATCGAATCAAATCAAGAAACATGTCAAAGACGATTTTATTGGAGAAAATATGAAATACGAAGCTCATACTATTATTAACAAAGTTGAACGAATTTCGACTTCTGAGGTTTTTAGAATTGTTCTACTCATAAATATCTCCCTTGATAATTATTTCAGATGACCATCCGCGACGGAGGAAACACATTTTGCATGTATTTCCCCCCTGTGCCCCCACTGAAGCAAAAACTGACAGTTTAACAACTGTTTTGAAAAGCTCCCATGAAAACTTTTATTTCATACTCATATCGGCTACGTTTGATGAATTTTTTTTCAGGGGCTACTCTCCTGTACTGTGATTTTCGATTAATGGCCAATTTTTTCGAATCCTAGAATGGTTATAAAACCCTTTTGCTAGGAGCTCTCTCCCACCTCTTTGACTTGTTTCACTTATGAGCATTAATTGTAGGTACTCATCTTCAGTCATGCATTAAATTGAATCAAGTGTTCAAAGCATGCACCTTAACGTTGAAGTTGGGAAAAAATAACTCAAAATTATTCAATCTTCGCATTTGAAACAGCCACTATTTTGTTTTACGATTACTGATACCACTAGCTGAACCGATTCTCAAAGATATTCATGACACCTATCATTCCTGAAATTTTGATGCAAATCCTAGCAAAACTGTAGTGTCTGAGTCGGTAAAAAGCGCATGTTGTTCCATAGCCATATGTTGCCATAGTAATAAACGCAGCGCATATGGTTCCATAGTAATACAGGAAAATTCAAACCGTTATAACATCGCTAGATATGATTCAATCTTTATGAAACTTTCAGAATAGATCAATCTTATAAGTAGACATCCACGTACTGAATTTCATTGAATTTAAGGTTACCGTTAAGATTTTATTCAAGAAAACATAAAATCGATAAATCATACTATTACTAACAAAGTTGAGTGAATTGTGAGTTCTCACGTATTTGTTGTTGTTGTACTCACCAAGGCCTACATTCCTGATTTTTTTCAGATTTTTCGGATCACAGGTGTCCAATCGCGAGGGGGGGGGACACAAATTTTTCGTGAATTTCCCCTCCCTGTGCGCCCCTCGAAGCAAATTTTGCCAAACTTAGACCTGTTTTGAAAAGTTCTCATCAAGACCTTTCATTTGATTTCCATATCGGCTACCTTCAATGAATTTTTTTTTCGGGGGGTCACTCTCCTGTATGGGGAGACGCCCCTTAAATACCTTATAAAATTTTTTTGTAGTTGAACTTTGAAAAGATCACCACTTTACACCTACACACAAAATTTGATGTTTCTAGCTTAAGTAGTTTTCGAGAAAAACTGCTGTGACACACGGACGGACGGACAGACGGACAGACTCACGTTTGGAATGAAAAATCATTCCAAACGTCAGTTTTGTTTTGTCGCAGCAAACCAGTTCAAGAATCAATCGAGACTCGAATTAATTGACCGGTTGAAGGTTACGCTAACCGCAAGTAGTCACAGTTTGGGACACTGCGATCATAAAGACTTTGTTACTAATTCAGGGTTGGGAAAGAAAGGTGAATGGTCGGTCATCGTCCCTTTCAATAAGCGGACAATCCCAATTGTTACACATCTATTTAAGGGAGCAAAACCAGTGAGTGGGTCTCTTTTGTTGGATAATAGTCGGTACGATGAAAGTGTTTGGTTAGTGGTTAACTCGCGGGTAAAGTGATCGCGAAAGTTTTCAGATACCGGATCTTCTGTTGTATGAGATAACAAAAGAACTTAGTAATTGTGAGAAAGTGAATGTTGGTGGTAAACTTCCTCGCGTAGAGACTATAGCCATGGGGGTGATATATTTTATGGTATCATTGTGAACTAGAAACTTTATGAGTGAGTAACTGAAAGACTAGTGAAAAAAAAACTCGGTGAACTGAGTAGTGATTATTTTACTGGGACAGTGGAATATGGTTTAGCTTCGAAGGTAAGCGTAGTGTAGGGGAAATTCTCGGGTTACCCACGTAGAAGGTCATGTATCAAAGTGATTAAAGCCCTTAGGAGCATTTTCTGAAGAAAACATTTTGGGGAATTCGAGTAGGAAGGAAATGAATAACAAAACCCGCAATTTTAGGGAACTAATCGAATCAAGAATCTATTCAAATTTTTTGGTGATTCGAGTGGAAGGAAAATTAAAAGCAAAATCCGTGACTCCAAGGAACTATCAAACCCGCGCAACAATCGGGGTTCTCTGAAATGAGGGATCTGGTATGAACGAGGTGAATAAGTGGTAGCAAGAAGGGGCCCCCAACGGTATCGCAGAGAAAGATCTTATATTATAATTATTCTGTTTATTGATTGTAATACAAGTATTAATTTAAACTGGAATCATTTCCTGTTTTAGTGTTTTTTTTTAGATTGCCAACTTTTTTCTTGTTTTTCTTCTCAATTCTTTTAATTTTCAGCGGTACCTTGGCTCGAGAGGAAGTGAGTCAAAAAAACAGTACAAATCAAACCTGATGGTCTGACATCAGTAAGGGGAAGTTTCCTTCTTTATTCCTCTTTGGGTCTCCCTCACAACTACGCTTCGTTTCCGGTAAAAATTAGGTGCGAAGGTGTGAAAGCGAACGTAATAGATTATTTGAACCGGTATTCTGGCGGCTACAGTCTCACTTGGTCGCTTTGGGGGCCCATAGGCCAAGCAAGTGGCACTCACGTCGTTTTTTTGGGGGCTATCCGGGGCTGAAGGCTCCCAGCCAGAATACTCTCTTCGAGGAGGGTAACAGAACAAATTCAGTTAAAACTGCCCAGCAAGCCAGTCAAATAAAAGCCAATTAACACAGTTATAAATGAAGAACAAGCAGTCAACTAGCCAATCAAATTTTTAAATTGAATGGAGCCACCAGGAGTGCCACCTTACATATTAACATTGAAAATTGGATCTGGTGATGTTCAAACTGAACAGCGGAACGAGGTCGATGGTCGAAAAATCGACAAAAAATTTGATTGACAATCATCATTGCCAAATTCAAAGAGGAAGAGGTGCTGATTCCACGCATTCCCTTGATTACCAACAATTTGCCATTTGATTCAAGCGGCTTCAGTTTTCTTCAACGAAGGATGGAAATTATATCGGGTGTTGCCCAGGGATCTATCCTTGGTCCGGACCTGTGGAACGTGTCTGACGACGGGCTTTTGAGACAGGAGATGCCAAATGAGTCGCGCTTGGTTGGCTATGCGGATGATGTTGCGGTTCTGGTCGCTGAACAGTGAACAAGTGCAACTTAGGCTAGGTACGCTAATGCACCGAGTGAAAGACTGGATGACTGCTCGCGGGCTCAGTTTAGCACTGGAGAAAACCGAAGTGGTCATCTTGACAAAAAAGAGAATCCCTAGAGTAAGGATGATCAGTATTGGCGACTTACGAATCGAATCAAAGCCAGCGGTGAAGTACCTGGGGCTACTGATTGACTCGAAGATGAGTTTCTCTGAGCAAATCAGGGCAACGGCTGAGAAGGCTTCTTCAGGAATATCGGCTCTGAGTCGACTTATGGCCAACGTAGGGGGACCCAGCCCATCAAGAAGACGCCTCTTGATGAGTGCTATAGGGTCAGTGCTACTGTACAGAGCAGAGGTATGGGGCGACGCTCTCAGCAAGGAGGTATACCGAAAACGTTTGGCACAGTTACAGAGAAGAGGAGCACGGCTGATTGCCTCTTCGTATCCAACAATCTCTGACTCGGCGGTGAGAGTTATTGCAGGCGTGAAACCTGTCGCCCTTCTTGCTAGAGAGCGCCGCGCTATTTAACTGCGCCGAAACGAGGATGCGAGGAAGATGGTTGTCCGCGAGGAGAGACAGCGCTCGCTCAACGATCGGCAGCAGTCTTGGGTGAAATGCACGAAGGGAATGTGGACTGCGCGCCTCATCCCGGATGTGAGACCGTGGCTAAATCGAAGGCATGGTGAGACTGACTTCAATCTGAACCAGCTTTTGAGCGGGCATGGGTGTTTTCAAACTTACCTGCACAAGATTGGTAAGTCACGGTCCCCCGATTGTCGGTTTTGCCCAGGAGAGGAGGACAATACCTGTCACACATTTTTTGGGTGTACAAAATGGGTCAGGCTGCGAAGGGAGCTCTACAGGGAGACGGGAGAGCTCACCCCGGATAATATAGTCGCGGTGATGCTCGAATCGGTTGACAAATGGAACCAGGTGGCACATTATGCTCGGGCAGTCCTAAAAGATAAAAGGGACTCAGAGCAGCCGGGGGCGGGGACTGGGGGATCACTCTTCTGGCATTTCCTCTTCTCCTCTCCCCTCCCGCTCGGAAAGGGACTCCCCAGCTTGAAGGTGCCCCACGGCGTAACAAAACGAGACCTGGCCCGAAGTAATCTATCAAACGATTCCAGGCTGGGTTCTCAGGTTGACAAGGGAGGTTTTTAGTGGGTAGTTCAGTCGCACACGGGAGTCCCACACTGTGTGTATAAATAGCATCCACCTCCCTTACACTAAAAAAAAGATAACATAAAGAAATCTGATTTCGCATTAAATACATGGTTTTTCTTGAGCGTAGCAACGCGCGAGGTATGTAACTAATCACTTTAAGTTATAAAATAAACAAAGTTTAAAAATGGCAAATTCAAGTGTGCTTACGATGCACCAGACAATTAAATATGAAATTTTAAGAAGCCAAATGTAAAACTTTTATACTACATTTGCAAAAACAAGTTAAGTGATATGGTAGATGGAATTCACTAAAATGGAATGTAAGCTTTTGAGGAAAAGTCAGTAGTGGGTCACGTGGATGTAGCGTTGAACCTGATGTTATCTAGGCGATGGGGTCACGAGGCCCTTGTGGACGTAACTCGCGCCGCGTATCGCTAGTAGCTGATAAAACGGATGGAAGCTAATTTGGGGGAACTGAGAAGGAAATCAAGCAGCTAGTCAGGGGTGCCCCCTTAAGACTACTAGCTTAGTAAGTAGATTGAGTTTGTAATCTCGGCATATTATTGTAGAAAACAGAAACAGAAAAAATTATATCACTTCTGGAATTTTCCCATCGATTTGGAAGAAATCCAATTTGATTCCAATTTATAAAAATAAAGACAAGGCGCCAGTTGAAAATTACAGAGGCATCGCAATACTACCAGCGATTCCTAAACTTTTTGAAAAAATAGTCTGTTCAAAAATATCGCCCATCATTGAGCCTCGGCTGAACGACCCACAGCATGGCTTCATTAAAAACCTCTCAACAGTTACAAATCTCTCGGTGATGATTTCTAGTGTCTATTGTCAAATGGAAAAAGGCCTTCAAATCAATGCAATTTCCACCGACTTCAGTAAAGCGTTTGATCGTGTCAACCACAAAATCTTGAGAAAAAAATTAAAAAATTTCGATATCTGTGGCCCTTTGTTAGAATGGCTCGACTCTTATCTCAAAAATAGGACACGAATCGTCGAATTTTAAGGATTTTTGTCCAAAGAAATAAGTATCTTCTCCGGTGTACCTCAAGGCAGCTATCTTGGTCCCATACTTTTTAACATCTTCATTTCGAATCTATATGTTATCTTGTCGGATATTCTGCACCTATTTTATGCTGATGATCTCATGCTATTCAAGGTGTTAACGTCTCCAAAGGATACGGAATTCCTTCGAAACAAGTTAAACTCTCTTTTAGAATGGTCAGAAAAAAACCTACTCTCTCTGAATTTCGAAAAATGTCAGATAATAAGTTTTTCCCGTAAAAACTCTGTCGTTGCCGTCGATTATTATCTTGACTACCACAAACTTAAAAGAGTGGACAGCGTTATAGACCTCGGTGTTGTTTTGGACAATAAATTACGTTTCAATCTGCATTATGATGAAGTCCTTGGTAGACCCAATAAGCTCCTCGGCTTCATCCAGCGTCGACCCAAAGAATTTCAAAATATTTGGGTATCGAAAACATTATATCTCTCCTTAGTACGCCCCATTCTTGAATACGCGTGTCTTATTTAGGATCCTGTTTTCAACGTTCACATTGACTGACTCGAGTCTGTTCAAAAACAGTTTATCTTATTTGCAATCAGATTGCTATATGATCCGAGGAATTTCGAAGTTCTACCCTCCTATGAGCTTAGGCTGTGAATTCTTAATATACCATCACTTGCTTCCCGTAGAACTATGATAACTAACTGTTTCGCTTTTGATGTCTTCAGAGGCTCGATTAAAATACCATTTTTAACTGATAGAATAAAAGGGCTTGAGCCGGCATTCTCGTCAATTAGTTGAAGAGCCGCATAATACTGTTACATGTACAAATATTCTGCGAGTGACTGTCACAATTGTTTTCACAACCATTAAGAACATCAACAAAATGAATTTACTCGAAACCACGAGAACACACCAAGCATGAGCAACATTTGAAAATGAGTCACTGCTCCATTCATTAAGCTACTCGAATATACCAGATACCTCTCGGCGAAACATTCGCCAATGTACGAGAAATGCATTCAACGCCTAGAGACCATATATAAAGGCGAGCTGAATGAATGGGGGGATCATTCATTAGAACCGCGATAGAAAAAACTGCCATGGTGTGGAGTAAGAATTAAAAGCGATATTGATCGAATAATAGTAAAGTGATTTTCGTTGATTGTGAAGTGATTTTAGTGGACAGTTGTAGTAGAAATTGATAGACGACTTATAAATTAGTGAAAATTAAAATTGTGAAATGATTGTTAAATGAGTGATTCTGCATTTTCTTTAGTAATTAAATAAACTCTTTCAATTTAATTTAAAAGACATTGCGTTTTCACTATCCCGGAACACTAAAATTATTGGCCGCGAACCATAACACGCGACAGTGGTGTCAGATGTGGGATAGAACATTTTGAAAGTGAAAAACGTTTAAACATGAAAAAAAGAAAAATGCACAATAGTGAAATGTAACGTGGAAACTGGGGAAAAATAAATAAAAGCCGAAATAATAAAAATAAATAACAAGTACGAAGCTAACATTTGAAAATAAATGAATTTACCATGGCGGAACCAGAAGATGCACTGATGCAAATGTTAATGCTGATGTCATCAAGTCTAACCGCGAAGCTAGATGAATAATTTGCGAAGCTAAATGAACAGTCATCTAGTCTAACTGCAAAGCTGGACCAACAAGCGATCGAAATCGAGGTAGACATCACATAGAAGCTGGAAAAACAGTCAACCAAAATAACAGTGGAGCTCGTTAGTCTGAACAAACAAATTGAAGGCGTCGAGGAAAAGGTTGACCAGGTCGAGGAAAAGGTTTACCATGTCGAACGTCAGCCGGGTCGAGCAAAAGGTCAGCCAGGTCGAGGAGAGAATCAACCATGAGATGGAAAACATGAAAAAGGAATTGGAAGCAGCAAAGGCAGTAGTAACCATCTCACCAGCCTCGGTTATAACCGTAGCGCAAAGCTCATCCAGAAATGTGAAAGCAACAATATTCGATGGGCAAACGGTCTTGAGTATTTACAAAATCCAGTCTAAAGCCGCCGCTAGGACAAATCACTGGAATGAGCAGGAACGAGCAGCTGCATTGATTCTTGCTCTAAGAAGCCCAGCTGCCGAGCTTTTGCAGACTATCCCCGTTGAATTGCATTCAAACCCGGCTGCTATAATGAATGCGCTGGACATGCGTTATGGAGACGATCTGAACTTTGAGGCAGCGAAAAATGTGGCTCGTACCACTGCCCGGGTTGGCGAGATATTGGCAGGCGAGTGCAGGTGTCAGCACGTGGAAATAGATCGGAACCCGCTTGTAAATGCCGCGCCTAGATGCTGGAATTGCAGAGAGAAGGGGTACCTGCAAAGAGACTGCAAGAAGCGAAGAAAACGGAGCTCTTGTCCAGGGTGGTGGAGATCCAGAACGAGTCAAGAGCCTAGAACGGAAGCCCATCAAACTGAGGGGGCCAACTTCGTCGGGCGGACGTTGGCTAGGAGGATCGAAATCCCTAGCACCCCCGTAACCGTGTCAAAACTACATCGTGGAGAAGCAGACGGATGCCTTCCTGGTCAAGTTGACGAAGAACATTGCACCGTAACAAGCGACACTGGAGCAACCCAACCGATGATCCAACCAGCCTTAGTGAGGCTCCAACTACTTCACAATGGCAGAGCTCATGGAAATGCTGACGCCCTATCTCGTCATCCATGTCCAGCTAACTGCAAACATTGCCGATGGATTGAGGAAAAGGAGGCAACCGTTGATCTGCAAGTGATAAAGGCCGAATTTGATGAAGGTTGGTCATTGGAGGAGATTCGAAATGCCCAGTTACCCGATGAAGACATCGGACCATTGCTCGTATGGAAGGAGACGACTGGGCGACCTGAGTGGAAAGACATTTCAATGCCTGGCGCAACCCTGAAAAGCTATTGGGCACAATGGAACTCCCTTCAAGTGGAGGGTGGCATACTCAAGCGGAAATGGGAAACAGAGGTGCAGCTCCTATAGGATGCAAACTATACTTCCCAAAAGCCGAATCCACGATGTGATTAAGGAAATGCATGAAGGATCCTCGGGATTCCACCTTGGTGTTAACAAGGCCTTAGCGAAATTGCGGGAAAGGTTCTCCTGGCTCCAAGCTTGAGAAGACGTAGAGGACTGGTGTCGCAGATGCACAATTTGCGCTTCCGTCAAAGGTCCAAAGCGGCGACTGAGAGGACAAATGCAAACCTAAATCGTGGGGGTACCGTTCGAAAGGATTGCTGTTGACATCGCAAGACTCTTCCCTGAATCCGAATGCGGAAACCGATACACGCTGTTTTTAGCCAATTATTTCAGCAAGTGGCTCGAGGTCTACCCCATTCCCAACAAGGAAGCAACTACTGTAGCCGAACAGCTAGTGTTAAATTGGGTCAGTATGTACGGCGTACCTTGTAAACTACATTCAGATTAAGGCCAAAACTTGTGTCACTAGCTTTTAGCGAAATGTGCGAGCTGCTGGGAGTACGGAAAACGAGGACAACACCGCTGCATCCCCAATCCGATGGAATGGTCGAACGTTTCAACGGCACGCTCAATAAACACCTGGCCAAGATGATTGACGAGAACCAAAGGGATTGGGACCAACACATCCCACTAGCTTTGATGGCGTACAGAGCTGCCGAACATGCATCAACGGGCCAAGCCCCAGCCAAGGTCATTTTTGGAAAGAATTTTCGTCTGCCAGCTAATATAAAGTTCAGAACACCCCCCAAGAAACCCCAAACCATCTCGGAGTACGCAAGTGAGCTAAGGCAACGGTTGAACCAGATACATCGGACAGTGCGAAAACACCTGGAATCGGCTACTGACCGCATGAAGACCAGGTTTGATCTAAAGGCAAATATATAACCCGCAACGGCGAAAGGGTAGGGCTACAAAGTTGCAACAAAATTGGGAGAGACCATACCGAGTTGCAAAGCGAATCAACGACGTCGTATACCGAATCCAGGAACATCGTAAGCTGAGAGCCAAAATGAAAATCGTGCGCCTGGACCGTCTTGCCCCATATTACATCCACGGAGAATTGACTACAACTGTCGACACCTCTTTTTGGGCGAAAAGAACTGAGGTGGGGGCAGTGTTACATGTAAAAATAATTCTGCGAGCTATTGTCGCAATTTTTTTCACAACCATTAAGAAAATCAACAAAATGAATTTACTCGAAACCACGAGAGCCCACCAAGCATGAGCAATATTTGGTAGTGAGTCAATGCTCCATTCATTAAGCTACTCGAATATACCAGATACCTCTCGGCAGAACATTCGCCAATGTACGAGAAATGCATTCAACGGATAGAGACCATATATAAAGGCGAGCTGAATGAATGAGGGGATCATTCATTAGAACCGCGATAGTAAAAACTGCGATGGTGTGGAGTAAGAATTGAAAGCGATATTGATCGAGTAAAAGTAAAGTGATTTTCGTTGATTGTGAAGTGTTTTTAGTGGACAGTTGAAGTAAAAATTGATAGACGACTTGTAAAAAAGTGAAAATTAAAATAGTGAAATGATTGTTAAATGAGTGATTGTACATTTTCTTTAGTAATTAAATAAACTCTTTAAATTTAATTTAAAAGACATTGCGTTTTCACTTTCCCGGAACATTAAAATTATTGGCCGCGAATCATAACACGCGACAATACAATCTATGCAGATAATGAGCCGATTAACAGGTGTTGCAAAAAGTTTTACTCACCTGGTGCACATTACTCCCCAAACATTTCCCAAACCCATTTTTAAAGCTCTATTATCAAATTTCCTTTCATCTTAATTCTATCACGTACCCTACACTTACAATATATTTTATTGTAATAGCACATTGCATTTGTCACAATTTTTATATTTATAAATTAATTCTAAATTGTACTATTAAGAAATTATTGTGAATTTTTTATTATAAAGTTAATTTTTTTTATTTTTCTTGTACCTTGGCTAAATAAATAAATAAACTATCAATTTAAAAGAAGGAAAAATTGTTGTAGTGGTTCGAAATTCAGATCAGAATTACTAATTCAACAGAGTTTTGTAAACTTGGCTTGGATGCAAGGAAGTAAAATTGGTGACTTTGTTCTGTATTGCAATAGTACTACATTTTAGTGTTCGAATAGTGTGAAAGCTCTGGGTGAGTGATGTTTTGGAGCAAAAGCAGATCAGTTGAGCATTTATATTTCCTTTCTGTTACCTGTGATGTAAGAGGTGCATAGGTGGTGAAAAACGTCGCTCTTTCTTATTCTTTTCTCCTTGCTTAGTCCGCGACATGGTAAAACAAGCAGGGAGTTGGATTTCGACGAGTCATACTCTCGCTTGGTGACTCATGAAGAGCCCCACACCCACTTCCGACGAGCGTCCCCGGTACCGGCATTACCATCCGCCTTTCAGGTGCAGAATTAAAAAGTAGCTAACAGCTTTCATAGTTCAACAATTTTGTTTTTTGTTGAAACTCGACTTCTTTGAGTCATCTTCAAAGTCTCTTGATTTAGAGGGGAGTAAAAACGCGACTGCACACTCAATAAAGCCAGGCACGAAAGCTTTTCAAGAAAAAAATACAATTGGCCCGCAAATATCAAATAAATAAAATAATTAACTTAAATATTATTGCTTTAACCTTTTTTCCATTCTTTTTCTTGGAACTTAATTCTTAATCTATTTTTGATTCTTATTTGGCCAGCAACAATCAAGCCCACATAGATATCTAACAATATCTTTCAACCGTGTCTGCAAATGACAATCAAAATAATTACTTGCCGCAGTTTGATGGCTTGGTTTTTTAATTTGAAGAAATTATTTTGCTATAATATAACATATGCACACCTAACATTGTAAAATACTCGTAAGTAATTGATTGGAATGGTAATTTTCTACAATCTTTTACAATTGAGTGCGGCTGCCTTCTCTCAGGACGCAGTGTTATGAATTCAAATGGCAGCGAATCTAAATTTTACGATGGATTTTCTATAGGCTTTTTCCAATGTTTGCTCAATAAATTTGTAATTTTCAATGCTCAGTGTAAGATTCAGACAGAATTTAAACTTTGAATTTTTCTTTGCTCTCCATGCCTAGGCGCATCCCACATGTGGAAAAACCATATCCCAGCAAGCAAAATTTATCAAGCCTTAGGGTAATATACAGTCTTCCACAAAAGTCAAGGTACAGAGAATCGGTAACTGAAAATTGTATTACTGAATCAATATTTTTATTTGAAAACCAAAAGTTATGAAACGGTAATAATGCGAGTTCTGTTGAATTTAAGTTTTCATAAATTTAAAGGGATTCGGCAATAATGATCATTGAAGACAATAATTTTTTGTTGGCAATGTCTCTTTTCTACTCCACAAAAGTCTTGGTACAGTTGCAGAAAATGCCCTGTTATTTGTAAAAAGGGGAATCCCCCAAGTTCATATTATCAGAGTGAGTTAACAACCGTAGGCCGCTGTCTTTAATATCGCGCCCGTATTCGTGGTGTATCTTTTATTTAATAAAATTTTTAAAAAATGAGTCGAAAGGAGTTGAGTATTAAGGAGCGTGAAATAATTATTAATCTGCATTCAAATCAGAGCAAATCATATTCTGAAATAGCTGAACTAGTGTTGCGAAGTCGGTCAACCATTCAAAAAGTGATAAATCGATTTAAGAAGGAAAATAGAGTGGAAAATGTGCTCCGAACAGGTCGTCCATCTAAACTAAGTGCAAAGGACAAGAGAAAAATTTCGCGAATGGTAAAACAAGATCCATTTCTAAGCTGTAGAAAAATCTGCGATGTTCTTGGAATTAATGATAAGAAGGAGGTTAGCGCAGAAACTGTGCGTAGAGCTGTCGTAGAAGCTGGATTTTCATCTCGTACGCCTAGAAGAAAACCTCTTGTAAGTTCCATAAACAAACAAAAAAGAATAACATTTGCAAAAGCATAACCAATAACGTTTTGGGATAATGTTTTATTTTCGGATGAGTCTAAATTTTGTATATTTGGTGTAATTGGGCATAAGAGGGTCTGGCAATAAGTAGGAGAAGCATTTAATCCCAAGAACACTATTAAAACAGTAAAACATGGAGGCGGTGGTGTTATGGTTTGGGGTTGCATGGCTGCTGCTGGAGTTGGAAATCTGACATTCATCGAAAATACTATGGATCAGAACTCTTATTTAGAGATTCTACGAAACAACATGAAACAAAGTGCAGCCAAATTAGGTATGCGAGAAGATTTCTTGTTTCAACAGGACAATGACCCTAAGCACACTGCGCATAAAGTTCGAATGTGGCTATTGTACAATACTCGCATGCTTGCTACACCGCCTCAAAGCCCTGATTTGAACCCTATAGAGCATCTTTGGAATGAGCTTGAGACAAAAATCCGAAAAAGAGTGATATCAAGCAAGGCGCAGCTTAAGGATGCTATATTGGAGGAGTGAGCCAGAATCAGCAGCGAATTTACTAAAAAATTGGTATATTCTATGCCTAAAAGACTGAAGTCAGTAATTCAGATGAAAGGATATCCGACAAAATATTAAGAAAAGTATAATTCAAATAACTATGCAAGACTATAATTACAATCATTTTTCTGTAGGTGTACCATGACTTTTGTGGACTTCATTCATTGACTTTCCAACACATAATATGTAATAATATATTAATACGACAGAATTTTCGTTTTGTTTTACATGAATTTAAAGTGTAATGATTATAGTTGAAGTAATACCAAAAAAATTTTATCACTATAGGTTTTTTAAATAAAAATATCAAACAATTTTCATGATATTTACCACTGTACCTTGACTTTTGTGGAAGACTGTATCTGATTACAGTACTTCTATATTTATTCTCTAGTGCCTTCTTATCTCGGATTTTGAGGAGATGATTCAAATCTTTCAACTTTGCAATAAAATTTATTTTCCACGAATCTTTCCCACAGTTCTTCACGTTAGCTTTAAGTTGCTTTGCGGATCCAATTCCCCCTTAAATCACCCTCAAATTTCCTGGATATATATTTATCGACTATCCTATAACTGCAGGCGTTGGATTTCCCTGTAAAAAATACAAAGCATTAAAAATTCACAAACAACTCCACCCAAGTCGGATTTGAAAACGACCATTGTTGCTAGCATAAAAATTCTATCTAGCTAAAGGGCAACAAATAAACGAGAAATTCTTACGTCCTTTGTTTCATTTCTTTGTCTCTGATTCCAACTTTCCCTCACCACTTGGTCGTCTTGGATTGATGCAATAGTACTTGAAGATTAGACCAAAGATCCCCAGGTAGAATAAATAATAAATTTGCTTGCGTGAAATCAAGTTTTTATATTATAGTAATTGATATTGAACAATAGCTGGCGTATAACTTCCGTTCCTACGTTTCATTGGGAAATTATTATGGTAAGCGATGACAACATCAATCAAAAGCAAATATCTAACTCATTGTTGCTGGTTCAACATTTTATTGATTTGAGGATTAAATAAATTTCCTGGTTTCCGAGCGTGTTTCCTTCTGTCCTTTCTTATCTCCTAGCGACATGATAGTCGGTTAGACTTGGAAGATGTTTTTTTAGGATATTGTTGTCATAGATACATATGGACATAAAAACTGTTGATCCTATCATAGAGTAGAGTCACTTCCCTATGCCTAATATTTTCGTTGTTCCTTTGAATTCTTTGATGAACTTTCCCGTGCAATAATTGACTGCTTGGAAAGAAGTTTAGTAGTGGTGGGAGATTGAAGTACTTCGAGGATTGTTGTTGTAAAGCAACCTTCACTCCTTGTGACCACTTATGGAGCATATTCAAACTATTACATTAGGTCGAATCGATAATCCGAAAGGAAGGAGTTCGAAACACATCAGATGTGTCCTTGTTAGTTGAGATTAGAATATTTAGTTGAAGGAACCTACATATGTGATTATTACTTTTGAGTGCTTTTCATGGAAAAAATAAATAAATAAATAAAAGTTCAATCTAAACACTGAAGAGAGAATTGATTAAATTTAATTAATAAAGTGAATTAATATGCTTCCTCACAAAATGTAGAAAATCTGTTTTCCAACAAAAGCTGAAAAAAGAAATTTGCTCAATAGTCCGGAAATCATATAAGACCAAAGTCTGAATTCACACAAAATTTATAGAATTTTTTGGAAAACTGTTTTGCGGATCACGAAATTAACATATAAAGCGACGACTCCAAGCAATTCTATAAGGCGGCAACTCCAAATTGCTGTACCGGTGCGCTTTTCCACCTTAATTAACGAAAAAGAATAATTCTTGTTAAATCCATAAACACATTTGTTCATCGCGTTGCCGATACATTCAACGAATGAGTGCACATGAACAAAATACACACTGTCGAACGAACCATAACTCGTTTTTAGGGTTTTGTAAAATAATTTTACAAAACCCTACTAGTTTCGTGACCAGTCTGTCCGTCCGTCCGTCCGTGTGTCACAGCACTTTTTCTCGGAAACTACTTAAGCTAGAAACATCAAATTTTGTGTGTAGGTGTAAAGTGGTGATCTCTTTAAAGTTCAACTACTAAAAAATTTTATAAGGTATTTAAGGGGGGTCTCCCCATATAGGAGAGTGACCCCCCGAAAAAAAAATTTCATTGAAGGCAGCCGATATGGGTATCAAATGAAAGGCCTTGATGAGAACTTGTCGAAACTGGCCTTAGTTTGGTAAAATTTGCTTCGAGGGGCGCACAGGGAGGGGAAATACATGAAAAATTTGTGTCCCCCCCCCTCGCGATTGGACACCTGTGATCCGAAAAATTTGAAAAAAATCAGGGATGTAGGCCTTGGTAAGTACAACAACAACAAATACGTTAGAAGTCGCAATTCGCTCAACTTTGTTAGTAATAGTATGATTTATCGATTTTATGTTTTCTTGAATAAAATCTTAACGGTACACTTAAATTCAATGAATGAATGTATTACCATGGCAACATATGGCTATGGAACAACATGCGCTTTTTACCGACTCAGACACTACAGTTTTGCTTGGATTTGCATGAAAATTTCAGGAATGATAGGTGTTATGTATATCTTTGAGAATCGGTTCAGCTAGTAGTATCAGTAATCGTAAAACAAGATAGTGACTGTTTTAAATGCGAAGATTGAATAATTTGGAGTTATTTTTTCCCAACTTCAACGTTTAAGGTGCATGCTTTAAACACTTGATTCAATTTAATGAATGACTGAAGATGAGTACCTACAATTAAAGCTCATTAGTGAAATAAGTCAAGGAGGCGGGAGAGAGCTCCTAGCAAAAGGGTTTTGTAACCATTCTAGGATTCGAAAAAATTGGCCATGAATCGATGATTTCAGCACAGGAGAGTGGCCCTGAAAAAAAAATTCATCAAACGTAGCCGGTATGAGTATGAAATGAAAGTTTTCATGGGAGCTTTTCAAAACAGTTGTTAAACTGTCAGTTTTTGCTTCAGTGGGGGCACAGGGGGGAAATACATGAAAAATGTGTTTCCTCCGTCGCGGATGGACATCTGAAATAATTATCAAGGGAGATATTTATGAGTATAACAATACCAAAAACCTCAAAAGTCGAAATTCATTGAACTTTGTTAAAAATAGTATGATCTTCGCATTTCATATTTTCTCCAATAAAATCGTCTTTGACATTTTTCGTGATTTGATTCGATCTGGTGACTGCATTTTGTAAATTGGATACAAAACCCTTCTGACATGAGCGTAGGTCAGTTTACCCAACTTGTTTCATTTGGTTTTGGTTAGTCGTGATATTCACACGCAAAATCGTGATGCGTTCCACATTTTAAATTCAGTGCAGTTTCATAATACAGCTAAATTCATGTCATGATTTAAATGCAATGCAGTACATACAGTGCAGTGCAAAGTCAAAGTCAAAAGCGCTTTATTTAATATCAACCGATATAAATTTTCAAAGAATATAAAGCAAATTTCAAACAATAACAATACAAAAACTTAGTGGCCCAAATGGCTCTCTAAGCTTATACGTTATCACTAAACACATTTCATCAAAAAACAACTATCACAAATTCAATTAATTGAGATTATTACATGTTTTGAAATTCAATTGGAAAGAGGAGAAAAAAACCAACCAACACTATCCTAAAATTATTTATAATTTAAACACAACAATGAACTTTGATCCTACACCCAATATGTTTTAGCTTAACCCATATGTGCTCACTGCCCCAATTTTAAAACGGTAAGTTGTTTTTTATGTATATCGAATAAAAAGTATTTAATTGGATTGTGAATGATTCTATTTCCTGTGTTTACAACTTGGCAACGCGGGAAAAATAGCAAGTCAAACCTTTGGCGCCATTTTTTCAGTCAGTTGAAGAAATAAAAAGTGCAAGTGTGGTGTTCGTGATGGCCCGCAATAAGAAGTAAGTTTATTATCACTTTATTTATTAATAACACTAAGTAAATCAGTTTGTTTTATATATGTATCTATGTTGAAAGAGTTTAGTCTCATAAATCAATTTCTACTGTTGAGTTACAGATTTTTTTAGACATTATCTGTACTGCCCCATTATTTGGGCGCTGAGCGCGTATACTGACGTAGTTTTTTATTTTTGCGTCATAGGGGACATATCTTATTTACATTGATAATATTTTTTTTTTTCAGCTTATTATATGAAATATTTTATTTGTTTTAGATTGTCTTTAGCTGAAATTTTAGACATCTTGGAAACAGATGATGACATTGTCGAAGGTACTGTCTATACATGCCCTCCAAGTAACCATATGTTGAGTGATGCTGATAGCGATGGGGAAGATGCGCTCGTGGGAGATTTCAATCATCTCACAGGCAATCAAAATCGAGCTGAGGCGCAACTTGAATGCGTGCAAAAAACAGAAACAGCATTACAGCCAGAGATAATAGGACAAGAAGGTTCTAGTGACGATGACAATAATTTGCTTCTGTTGGAGATCGCATCCAGTTCTACATATAAAAGGCGGATAAGAAAAAAGAAATTAAAGCAAAACGAAAATGGATTGGATTAGATTTACCGGAACATCAAAGGCGAGACTGGGCTCGCCCTGCATTTTTAGACACTAACTGGTCACCTGTCGAATGGTTTGAGTTATTCTACGATGATGAGACTATAGACTTATTTGTGGAAAATTCAAAAAGATATGCAGCTTTTGAAGGAAACCAATTCGACGCATCAAAAGAAGAGATCCGCCTTGTATTTGCAATATTTTTGCTAAGCGGCTATAACATCTAGGCTAGGAATCGCATGTATTGGGATACCGGAGCCGACATTTATCATCCTGGAGTAGCTAATGTTATATCTCGCTCACGATTTGAGCAAATCATACGGTTTATGCATGTTTGTGATAACGCGCACTAGACGTCCAGGATAAATTCACGAAAGTGTGACCTTTATGGGAGAAACTGAATGAAAAATGGATGAAATATTGGCCCCAATACAGTGAAGTGAGCATTGATAAATCAATGATTCCGTATTATGGACATCATAGCACAAAACAACACATTCATGGTAAACCAATACGTTTTGGCATCAAATGTTGGTGTATGGCTACACGGCTTGGGTATCTTATACAAGCTATACCTTATCAAGGGGCAAGCACAGGCAACACTAATCCTAATCTAGGTGTTGGAGGATCGCTCGTCACGAGTTTGATTGCCCAGCTGCCCTCAGGTTTTCCTGTGCGTGTATACATGGACAATTTTTTTAACATCTTTTCGATTGCTCTCAGCTTTGAAACAATCTGGTCATCAAGGCACAGGCACAATACGACCAAATCATGTAGAAAATGCACCGTTGAAGTCAGTCAAAGAAATGAAGAAGAAGACGCGAGGTAGCTACAATCAACTAACCGATGAAACATCAAATGTAACTCTGGTTCAGTGTAACGACAACAGCGTAGTTACCGTAGCATCAACCTGTGAAGGAGTCACTCCGATAGGATTCGCGCAGCGTTGGTCAAGTAGCGAGAAAAAAAGTATCGATTCAACAGCCTGTATGCGTACAGATGTATAATAAATACATGGGAGGAGTTGATCGCCTTGATCAGAATATAGGCTGCTACCGCATTAGTATCAATAAAAAAAGTGGTATTGGCAACTTTTGATGTGGCCCTTGAATGCTTCTATGAATGCAGCATTCCAATTGTATCGATTATCACAAACTGGGCAAGAGAAGGGGCACCTCGATTACCTATTCTTTATCAGGATTGTGGTTACAACGTACCTGGGGAAGTTTGCATCGATTCGCTCCATAGGCCGTCCACTGAAACCAGTCTCAAAAAAAAGGAGGGTGCCAGATGATGTTCGCCTCGATGGGGTTGGTCATATAATTGTTTCTAATGCAACACAGATACGTTGTGGTCAATGCCATAAAAATACCACAAAGAAGAGCCGAAACTGTGATGTAGGTTGTCATGCTAATTGTTTTGAAATTTTTCATTTCTAAATCCTAATAATGCTTAACTTTAGTAGTATTTCTAGCTATTGAATAAATACATATAAGTTTCACACTAAATTAGTTCCTTTTACTGAAATCACTCTCAAATAAACCAGAAACACAACAGTTTCGGGAGATATTGCTCACGTCCAGTGCAGTGCTCAACGCCCCGAAATTGGGGCGGGTGAAATACCTAAAATGGTATTATTTTTTTATAAATTCTGTTTATTTATGTTATTTAGTCTTACAATAAAACAAAAAAAACACTGATATTATCAAAAAAAAAGTTGAGCACATATGCGTTAATTCTAATAAAATTCGTTCAAAAACTTTATCTTATACTCAAAAAAATTCTAACACAATATTCCTACTCGAAGCGTTTAATCTTATCTGTAACCTAATATAATAAACATAACATATACCTAATCTATACTTAATTTTTAACACAAATAAACAAAAACACGAAATGTAGCAATAATGAGCTGAAACGCAAAAACTAAGTAACGAAAAACACCGAAACTGAAAATAAACACGAATAATTTAGACAATGTCATTCAGCCACCAATACCTAGATTGACACGTCTCAGCTCGATCAGCTTCACGAATCTAGCAAATGAGTATCTCCATTGGAATAGTTGGTCTCGTGAACTCAAGCTCGGAGGATATCTTATCTTCTTATCGGTGGCCCGTTTATATATTTGATACATAACTGGGACGCCATCAGAAGCAAAAACATATCGATTCATGTCCAAATACACGAATGCTTCTGAAGGAACGAAGCCACCCGTCTGTAGGGTGGAACGGCTGTGAAATCCAAGGGTTTTCACTCAGATCTTCCGATACGATTCCGAAGAAGTTTCAATATGAAGATTTCGACTCTCGTCACTTCAGCAGTTTGATAAATTCTTCTCCTCAATATATAATGTTTCCAATCCGTCTCAGGCTTTCTGTACAAACCAGTGTATGCATGAAGACATTTCCTTTCGAAAACTCTTAATTTTTCCATAGTACT